>CAJUWN010001922.1:0-27222 GCA_910589765.1 Avena atlantica
TGAACTTCATTTCCATTAGGCGGGGTGCCTAGTCACAAACTTTGAGAAACAATCCTCAACCAATCGTCAAGAGTAGAATTTCTCCTCACGGTAGAGCGACCAACAAAACAACCAAGCTGTTGGAGTACTTTTGAATCTTTCAAGGTCACTCTTTTTGTCAATCAAAACACCTAGATGAGAGGATTTCACAAAAAAGTCTGAAATTTGTTGTTTGACATCCTTTATAGATTGTTCTCAATTTTGAGTACCTCAAGGACATTCATGCATGTGCCCTAGGACATGCATCAAAAGTGTGGTGCTATGTTGGAACATACAAAAATTAACTACTAGTCTGCGGGTGCTTGCATGTGTCCCCCCTCGCATGCATGCGCTCTAACCTAGAAGCGAAGGTTCAGGACTTGTATAAGGGGGAATCTCCCCGTTCAGGTGAAACCGGGTAGGATAGTGCCCCAACTTGTGAACCAACATGGTTTCACATCATCCCATGACCTAGTCAAACACAAAACAAGAGAGCTCTACGCCGGGCTACCCCTGTCAGAAGAATGTCTAGGGGGGTAGACGATCCGAGGCCCGTAGATCATAAGGGTTTCGCCGGAGGAAGACCACGAGAACGTCGGAATGCGATGAAAACCTGCATGTGTCCCTGGCATATGTGTGTGAGTGTGGTGCAAGGTTGGTATAGGTGCTTGCATGTGTCCACCCTCGCATGCATGCGCTCTAACCTAGAAGCAAAGGTTCTGGACCTGTATAAGGGGGAATCTCCCCGTTCAGGTGAAACCGGGTAGGATAGTGCCCCAACTTGTGAACCAATATGGTTTCACATCATCCCATGACATAATCAAACACAAAACAAGAGAGAGCTACGTCGGGCTACCCCTGTCAGAAGAATGTCTAGGGGGGTAGACGATCCGAGGCCCGTAGATCATCAGGGTTTCGCCGAAGGAAGACCACGAGAACGTCGGAATGAGATGAAAACTTGCATGTGTCCCTGGCATATGTGTGTGATTGTGCTCCAAGGTTGGTATAGGGGCTTGCATGTGTCCACCCTCGCATGCATGCGCTCTAACCTAGAAGCGAAGGTTCTGGACCTGTATAAGGGGGAGTCTCCCCGTTCAGGTGAAACCGGGTAGGATAGTGCCCCAACTTGTGAACCAATATTGTTTCACATCATCCCATGACATAATCTAACACAAAACAAGAGAGAGCTACGCCGGGCTACCCCTGTCAGAAGAATGTCTAGGGGGGTAGACGATCCGAGGCCCGTAATCATCAGGGTTTCGCCGGAGGAAGTCCACGAGAACGTCGGAATCATCTGAAAACTTGCATGTGTCCCTGGCATATGTGTGTGAGTGTGGTGCAAGGTTGGTATAGGTGCTTGCATGTGTCCCCCCTCGCATGCATGCGCTCCAACCTAGAAGTGAAGGTTCTAGACCTGTATAAGGGTGAATCTCCCCGTTACGATGAACCCGGGCAGGATAGTGCCCCAAGTTGTGAACCAACATGGTTTCACATCATCCCATGACATAATCAAACACAAAACAAGAGAGAGCTACGCCGGGCTACCCCTGTCAGAAGAATGTCTAGGGCGGTAGACGATCTGAGGCCCGTAGATCATCAGGGTTTCGCCTCAGGAAGTCCACGAGAACGTCGGAATCATCTGAAAACTTGCATGTGTCCATGGCATATGTGTGTGAGGGTGGTGCAAGGTTGGTATAGGTGCTTGCATGTGTCCCCCCTTCGCATGCATGCGCTCTAACCTAGAAGCGAAGGTTCTGGACCTGTATAAGGGTGAATCTCCCCGTTACGGTGAAACCGGGTAGTATAATGCCCCAACTTGTGAACCAATATGGTTTCCATCATCCCATGACATAATCAAACACAAACCAAGAGAGAGCTACGCCGGGCTACCCCTGTCAGAAGAATGTCTAGGGGGTAGACGATCTGAGGCCCGTAGATCATCAGGGTTTCACCGGAGGAAGTCCACGAGAACGTCGGTATCATCTGAAAACTTGCATGTGTCCCTGGCATATGTGTGTGAGTGTGGTGCAAGGTTGGTATAGGTGCTTGCATGTGTCCCCCCTCGCATGCATGCGCTCTAACCTAGAAGCAAAGGTTCTGGACCTGTATAAGGGTGAATCTCCCCGTTACAGTGAAACCGGGTAGTATAGTGCCCCAACTTGTGAACCAACATGGTTTCACATCATCCCATGACATAATCAAACACAAAACAAGAGAGAGCTACGCCGGGCTACCCG
This sequence comes from Avena atlantica, assembly GCA_910589765.1. Lineage (NCBI taxonomy): Eukaryota > Viridiplantae > Streptophyta > Magnoliopsida > Poales > Poaceae > Avena > Avena atlantica. The sequence continues at coordinate 2,256 of CAJUWN010001922.1, forward strand.
TGTCAGAAGAATGTCTAGGGGGGTAGACGATCCGAGGCACGTAGATCATCAGGGTTTCGCCGAAGGAAGTCCACGAGAACGTCGGAATCATCTGAAAACTTGCATGTGTCCCTGGCATATGTGTGAGTGTGGTGCAAGGTTGGTATAGGTGCTTGCATGTGTCCCCCCTCGCATGCATGCGCTCTAACCTAGTAGCGAAGGTTCTAGACCTGTATAGGGGTGAATCTCCCCGTTACGGTGAAACCGGGTAGGATAGTGCCCCAACTTGTGAACCAACATGGTTTCACATCATCCCATGACATAATCGAAAACAAAACAAGAGAGAGCTACGTCGGGCTACCCCTGTCAGAAGAATGTTTAGGCGGTAGACGATCCGAGGTCCGTAGATCATCAGGGTTTCGCCGGAGGAAGTCCACGAGAACGTCGGAATCATCTGAAAACTTGCATGTGTCCCTGCCATATGTGGGTGATTGTGGTGCAAGGTTGGTATAGGTGCTTGCATGTGACCCCCCTGCATGCATGCGCTCTAACCTCGAGCGAAGGTTCTAGACCTGTATAAGGGTGAATCTCCCCGTTACGGTGAAACGGGTAGGATAGTGCCCCAACTTGTGAACCAACATGGTTTCACATCGTCCCATGACATAATCAAACACAAAACAAGAGAGAGCTACGCCGGGCTACCCCTGTCAGAAGAATGTCTAGGGGGGTAGACGATCCGATGCCCGCAGATCAGGGTTTCGCCGGAGGAAGACCACGAGAACGTCGGAATCATGTGAAAACTTGCATGTGTCCCTAGCATATGTGTGTGAGTGTGTTGCAAGGTTGGTAGGTCCCATCTGTAAGTCCCAAGTGTGACCCCCTTTGTAGACATGCGTTAATACTTAGTAAAATCCTGGATATATACGTGGAAACTACCGCCACTGGTTTTGTCAACCGTCTTGAGGAGCGGACGCTAGTTTCTCTTGTAGATATAGCATGTACCAGCTCTTCATAAGGATTGAGACCATGGAAATATGAACTTTGCACTAGACCATAAGCTTCTGGAGGATGCTGAACTTCATTTGCATTAGGTGGGTGCCTAGTCACAAACTTTGAGAAACAATCCTCAACCAATCGTCAAGAGTAGAATTTCCCCTCACGGTAAAGGTGACCAACAAAACCAAGCAAGCTGTTGGACTACTTTTGAATCTTTCTAGGTCACTCTTTGGGTCAATCAAAACACCAAGATGAGAGGATTTCACGAAAAATACTGGAATTTGTTGTTTGACATCCTTTATAGATTGTTCTCAATTTTGAGTACCTCAAGGACATGCATGCATGTGCCCTAGCACATGCATGAAAAGTGTGGTGCTATGTTGGAACATACAAAAATTAACTACTAGTCTGCGGGTGCTTGCATGTGTCCCCCCTCGCATGCATGCGCTCTAACCTAGAAGCGAAGGTTCTAGACCTGTATAAGGGGGAATCTCCTTGTTCAGGTGAAACCGGGTAGGATAGTTCCCCAACTTGTGAACCAACATGGTTTCACATCATCCCATGAAATAATCAAACACAAAACAAGAGAGAGCTACGTCGGGCTACCCCTGTCAGAAGAATGTCTAGGGGGGTAGACGATCCGAGGCCCGTAGATCATCAGGGTTTCGCCGGAGGAAGTCCACAAGAACGTCGGAATCATCTGAAAACTTGCATGTGTCCCTAGCATATGTTTGTGAGTGTGGTGCAAGGTTGGTATATGTGCTTGCATGTGTCCCCCCTCGCATGCATGCACTCTAACCTAGAAGCGAAGGTTCTGGACCTGTATAAGGGAGAATCTCCCTGTTACGGTGAAACCGGGTAGTATAGTGCCCCAACTTGTGAACCAATATGGTTTCACATCATCCCATGACATAATCAAACACAAAACAAGAGAGAGCTACGCCGGGCTACCCCTCTCAGAAGAATGTCTAGGGGGGTAGACGATCCGAGGCCCGTAGATCATCAGGGTTTCACCGGAGGAAGTCCACGAGAACGTCGGAATCATCGGAAAATTTGCATGTATCCCTGGCATATGTGTGTGAGTGTGGTGCAAGGTTGGTATAGGTGCTTGCATGTGTCCTCCCTCGCATGCATGCGCTCTAACCTAGAAGCGAAGGATCTGGAACTGTATAAGGGTGAATCTCCTCGTTATGGTGAAACCGGGTAGTATAGTGCCCCAACTTGTGAACCAACTTGGTTTCACATCATCCCATGACATAATCAAACACAAAACAAGAGAGAGCTACGCCGGGCTACCCCTGTCAGAAGAATGTCTAGGGGGGTAGACGATCCGATGCCCGCAGATCAGGGTTTCGCCGGAGGAAGACCACGAGAACGTCGGAATCATCTGAAAACCTGCATGTGTCCCTAGCATATGTGTGTGAGTGTGATGCAAGGTTGGTAGGTCCCATCTGTAAGTCCCAAGTGTGATCCCCTTTGTAGACATGCGTTAATACTTATTAAAATCGTGGATATATACGTGGAAACTCCCGCCAATGGTTTTGTCAACCCTCTTGAGGAGCGGACGATAGTTTCTCTTGTAGATATAGCATGTACTAGCTCTTCATAAGGATTGAGACCATGGAAATATCAACTTTGCACTAGACCATAAGCTTCTGGAGGATGTTGAACTTCATTTCCATTAGGTGGGTGCCTAGTCACAAACTTTGAGAACCAATCCTCAACCAATCGTCAAGAGTAGAATTTCCCCTTACGGTAGAGCTGACCAACAAAACCAAGCAAGCTGTTGGACTACTTTTGAATCTTTCAAGGTCACTCTTTGGGTCAATCAAAACACCGAGATGAGAGGATTTCACGACAAAGTCTGAAATTTGTTGTTTGACATCCTTTATAGATTGTTCTCAATTTTGAGTACCTCAAGGACATGCATGCATGTGCCCTAGCACATGCATGAAACGTGTGGTGCTATGTTGGAACATACAAAAATTAACTACTAGTCTGCGGGTGCTTGCATGTGTCCCCCTCGCATGCATGCGCTCTAACCTAGAAGCGAAGGTTCTGGACGTGTATAAGGGTGAATCTCCCCGTTCAGGTGAAACCGGGTAGGATAGTGCCCCAACTTGTGAACCAACATGGTTTCACATCATCCCATGACATAATCAAACACAAAACAAGAGAGAGCTACGCCGGGCTACCCCTCTCAGAAGAATGTCTAGGGGGGTAGGCGATCCGAGGCCCGTAGATCTTCAGGGATTCGCCGGAGGAAGCCACGAGAACGTCGGAATCATCTGAAAACTTGCATGTGTCCCTGGCATATGTGTGTGAGTGTGGTGCAAGGTTGGTATAGGTGCTTGCATGTGTCCCCCTTGCATGCATGCGCTCTAACCTAGAAGCGAAGGTTCTGGACCTGTATAAGGGTGAATCTCCCCGTTACAGTGAAACCGGGTAGGATAGTGCCCCAACTTGTGAACCAACATGGTTTCACATCATCCCATGACATAATCAAACACAAAACAAGAGAGAGCTACGCCGGGCTACCCCTGTCAGAAGAATGTCTAGGGGGATAGACAATCCGATGCCCGCAGATCAGGGTTTCGCCGGAGGAAGACCACGAGAACGTCGGAATCATCTAAAAACTTGCATGTGTCCCTAGCATATGTGTGTGAGTGTGGTGCAAGGTTGGTAGGTCCCATCTGTAAGTCCCAAGTGTGATCCCCTTTGTAGACATGCGTTAATACTTAGTAAAATTCTGGATATATACGTGGAAACTCCCGCCACTGGTTTTGTCAACCCTCTTGAGGAGCGGACGATAGTTTGTCTTGTAGATATAGCATGTACTAGCTCTTCATAAGGATTGAGACCATGGAAATATGAACTTTGCACTAGACCATAAGCTTCTGGAGGATGATGAACTTCATTTCCATTAGGTGGGTGCCTAGTCACAAACTTTGAGAGATAATCCTCAACCAATCGTCAAGAGTAGAATTTCCCCTTACGGTAGAGCTGACCAACAAAACCAAGCAAGCTGTTGGACTACTTTTGAATCTTTCAAGGTCACTCTTTGGGTCAATCAAAACACCAAGATGAGAGGATTTCACGACAAAGTCTGAAATTTGTTGTTTGACATCCTTTATAGATTGTTCTCAATTTTGAGTACCTCAAGGACATGCATGCATGTGCCCTAGCACATGCATGAAAAGTGTGGTGCTATGTTGGAACATACAAAAATTAACTACTAGTCTGCGGGTGCTTGCATGTGTCCCCCCTCGCATGCATGCGCTCTAACCTAGAAGCGAAGGTTCTGGACCTGTATAAGGGGGAATCTCCCCGTTCAGGTGAAACCGGGTAGAATAGTGCCCCAACTTGTGAACAAACATGGTTTCACATCATCCCATGACCTAGTCAAACACAAAACAAGAGAGCTCTACGCCGGGCTACCCCTGTCAGAAGAATGTCTAGGGGGGTAGACGATCCGAGGCCCGTAGATCATCAGGGTTTCGCCGGAGGAAGACCACGAGAACGTCGGAATGAGATGAAAATTTGCATGTGTCCCTGGCATATGTGTGTGAGTGTGCTGCAAGGTTGGTATAGGTGCTTGCATGCGTCCACCCTCGCATGCATGCGCTCTAACCTAGAAGCGAAGGTTCTGGACCTGTATAAGGGGGAATCTCCCCGTTCAGGTGAAACCGGATAGTATAGTTGCCCAACTTGTGAACCAACATGGTTTCGCATCATCCCATGACATAATCAAACACAAAACAAGAGAGAGCTACGCCGGGCTACCCCTGTCAGAAGAATGTCTAGGGGGGTAGACGATCCGAGGCCCGTAGATCATCAGGGTTTTGCCGGAGGAAGTCCACGAGAACGTCGGAATCATCTGAAAACTTGCATGTGTCCCTGGCATATGTGTGTGAGTGTGGTGCAAGGTTGGTATAGGTGCTTGCATGTGTCCTCCCTCGCATGCATGCGCTCTAACCTAGAAGCGAAGGTTCTGGACCTGTATAAGGGTGAATCTCCCCGTTACGGTGAAACCGGGTAGTATTGTGCCCCAACTTGTGAACCAATATGGTTTCCATCATCCCATGACATAATCAAACAAAAAACAAGAGAGAGCTACGCTGGGCTAGCCCTGTCAGAAGAATGTCTAGGGGGTAGACGATCCGAGGCCAGTAGATCATCAGGGTTTCGCCGGAGGAAGTCCACGAGAACGTCGGAACCATCTGAAAACTTGCATGTGTCCCTGGCATATGTGTGTGACTGTGGTGCAAGGTTGGTATAGGTGCTTCCATGTGTCCCCCCTCGCATGCATGCGCTTTAACCTAGAAGCGAAGGTTCTGGACCTGTATAAGGGTGAATCTCCCCGTTACGGTGAAACCGGGTAGGATAGTGCCCCAACTTGTGAACCAACATGGTTTCACATCATCCCATGACATAATCAAACACAAAACAAGAGAGCTACGTCGGGCTACCCCTGTCAGAAGAATGTCTCGTGGGGTAGACGATCCGAGGCCCGTAGATCATAAGGTTTCTCCGGAGGAAGTCCACGAGAACGTCGGAATCATCTGAAAACTTGCATGTGTCCCTGGCATATGTGTGTGAGTGTGGTGCAAGGTTGGTATAGGTGCTTGCATGTGTCCCCCCTTGCATGCATGCGCTCTAACCTCGAAGCGAAGGTTCTAGACCTGTATAAGGGTGAATCTCCCCGTTACGGTGAAACCGGGTAGGATAGTGCCCCAACTTGTGAACCAACATGGTTTCACATCATCCCATGACATAATCAAACACAAAACAAGAGAGAGCTACGCCGGGCTACCCCTGTCAGAAGAATGTCTAGGGGGGTAGACGATCCGATGCCCGCAGATCAGGGTTTCGCCGGAGGAAGACCACGAGAACGTCGGAATCATCTGAAAACTTGCATGTGTCCCTAGCATATGTGTGTGAGTGTGGTGCAAGGTTGGTAGGTCCCATCTGTAAGTCCCAAGTGTGATCCCCTTTGTAGACATGCGTTAATAGTTAGTAAAATCCTGGATATATACGTGGAAACTCCCGCCACTGGTTTTGTCAACCCTCTTGAGGAGTGGACGATAGTTTCTCTTGTAGATATAGCATGTACCAACTCTTCATAAGGACTGAGACCATGGAAATATGAACTTTGCACTAGACCATAAGCTTCTGGAGGATGCTGAACTTCATTTCAATTAGGTGGGTGCCTAGTCACAAACTTTGAGAAACAATCCTCAACCAATCGTCAAGAGTAGAATTTCCCCTCACGGTAGAGCTGACCAACAAAACCAAGCAAGCTGTTGGACTACTTTTGAATCTTTCAAGGTCACTCTTTGGGTCAATCAAAACACCAAGATGAGAGGATTTCACGACAAAGTCTGAAATTTGTTGTTTGACATCCTTTATAGATTGTTCTCAATTTTGTGTACCTCAAGGACATGCATGCATGTGCCGGAGCACATGCATGAAAAGTGTGGTGCTATGTTGAAACATACAAAAATTAACTACTAGTCTGCGGGTCCTTGCATGTGTCCCCCCTCGCATGCATGCGCACTAACCTAGAAGCGAAGGTTCTGGACCTGTATAAGGGGGAATCTCCCCGTTCAGGTGAAACCGGGTAGGATAGTGCCCCAACTTGTGAACCAACATGGTTTCACATCATCCCATGACCTAGTCAAACACAAAACAAGAGAGAGCTACGCCGGGCTACCCCTGTCATAAGAATGTCTAGGGGTGTAGACGATCCGAGGCCCGTAGATCATCAGGGATTCGCCGGAGGAAGACCACGAGAACGTCGGAATGAGATGAAAACTTGCATGTGTCCCTGGCATATGTGTGTGAGTGTGCTCCAAGGTTGGTATAGGTGCTTGCATGTGTCCACCCTCGCATGCATGCGCTCTAACCTAGAAGCGAAGGTTCTGGACCTGTATAAGGGGGAGTCTCCCCGTTCAGGTGAAACCGGGTACGATAGTGCCCCAACTTGTGAACCAATATGGTTTCACATCATCCCATGACATAATCAAACACAAAACTAGAGAGAGCTACGTCGGGCTACCCCTGTCAGAGGAATGTCTAGGGGGGTAGACGATCCGAGGCCCGTAGATCATTAGGGTTTTGTCGGAGGAAGTCCACGAGAACGTCGGAATCATATGAAAACTTGCATGTGTCCCTAGCATATGTGTGTGAGTGTGGTTCAAGGTTGGTATATGTGCTTGCATGTGTCCCCCCTCTCATGCATGCGCTCTAACCTAGAAGCGAAGGTTCTGGACCTCTATAAGGGTGAATCTCCCCGTTACGGTTAAACCGGGTAGTATAGTGCCCCAACTTGTGAACCAACATGGTTTCACATCATCCCATGACATAATCAAACACAAAACAAGAGAGAGCTAAGCCGGGCTACCCCTGTCAGAAGAATGTCTAGGGGGGTAGACGATCCGACGCCCGCAGATCAGGGTTTCGCCGGAGGAAGACCACGAGAACGTCGGAATCATCTGAAAACCTGCATGTGTCCCTAGCATATGTGTGTGAGTGTGGTGCAAGGTTGGTAGGTCCCATCTATAAGTACCAAGTGTGATCCCCTTTGTAGACATGCGTTAATACTTAGTAAAATCCTGGATATATACGTGGAAACTCCTGCCACTGGTTTTGTCAACCCTCTTGAGGAGCGGACCATAGTTTCTCTTATAGATATAGCATGTACCAGCTCTTCATAAGGATTGAGACCATGGAAATATGAACTTTGCACTAGACCATAAGCTTCTGGAGGATGCTGAACTTCATTTCAATTAGGTGGGTTCCTAGTCACAAACTTTGAGAAACAATCCTCAACCAATCGTCAAGAGTAGAAGTTCTCCTCACGGTAGAGCTGACCAACAAAACCAAGCAAGCTGTTGGAGTACTTTTGAATCTTTCAAGGTCACTCTTTGGGTCAATCAAAACACCAAGATGAGAGGATTTCACAACAAAGTCTGAAATTTGTTGTTTGACATCCTTTATAGATTGTCTCAATTTTGAGTACCTCAAGGACATGCATGCATGTGCCCTAGCAAATGCATGAAAACTGTGGTGCTATGTTGGAACATACAAAAATTAACTACTAGTCTGCGGGTGCTTGCATGTGTCCCCCCTCGCATGCATGCGCTCTAACCTAGAAGCGAAGGTTCTGGACCTGTATAAGGGGGAATCTCCCCGTTCAGGTGAAACCGGGTAGGATAGCGCCCCAACTTGTGAACCAACATGGTTTCACATCATACCATGACCTAGTCAAACACAAAACAAGAGAGCTCTACGCCGGGCTAGCCCTGTCAGAAGAATGTCTAGGGGGGTAGACGATCCGAGGCCCGTAGATCATCAGGGTTTCGCCGGAGGAAGACCACGAGAACGTCGGAATGAGATGAAAACTTGCATGTGTCCCTGGCATATGTGTGTGAGTGTGGTGCAAGGTTGGTATAGGTGCTTGCATGTGTCCACCCTCGCATGCATGCGCTCTAACCTAGAAGCGAAGGTTCTGGACCTGTATAAGGGGGAATCTCCCCGTTCAGGTGAAACCGGATAGGATAGTGCCCCAACTTGTGAACCAATATGGTTTCACATCATCCCATGACATAATCAAACACAAAACAAGAGAGAGCTACGCCAGGCTACCCCTGTCAGAAGAATGTCTAGGGGGGTAGACGATCCGAGGCCCGTAGATCATCAGGGTTTCGCCGGAGGAAGTCCACGAGAACGTCGGAATCATCTGAAAACTTGCATGTGTCCCTAGCATATGTGTGTGAGTGTGGTGCAAGGTTGGTATATGTGATTGCATGTGTCCCCCCTCGCATGCATGCGCTCTAACCTAGAAGCGAAGGTTCTGGACCTGTATAAGGGTGAATCTCCCCGTTACGGTGAAACCGGGTAGTATAGTGCCCCAACTTGTGAACCAACATGGTTTCACATCATCCCATGAAATAATCAAACACAAAACAAGAGAGAGCTACGCCGGGCTACCCCTCTCAGAAGAATGTCTAGGGGGGTAGACGATCCGAGGCCCGTAGATCATCAGGGTTTCACCGGAGGAAGTCCACGAGAACGTCGGAATCATCTGAAAACTTACATGTTTCCCTGGCATATGTGTGTGAGTGTGGTGCAAGGTTGGTATAGGTGCTTGCATGTGTCCCCCCTCGAATGCATGCGCTCTAACCTAGAAGCGAAGGTTCTCGACCTGTATAAGGGCGAATCTCCCCGTTACGGTGAAACCGGGTAGGATAGTGCCCCAACTTGTGAACCAACATGGTTTCACATCATCCCATGACATAATCAAACACAAAACAAGAGAGAGCTACGCCGGGGTATGTAACACCCTTAGAATCGGCCCTATGCAAGTTTTAGCGAAACTCGCCAAACCCGCATAGAAACGATTCGAAGGTGCCCACCAGGCACTTTCGTGCGGGTGGAAAGCAAAGTAATAACATTACACAACAGTCCTCGATGGGACCCACAGAACATATATATATATACAGCAGCGACTCATTGAGTCAAGAATACAGGTATAATGTACAAAGATCCAAATCACCTTGAAAATGACACAGCATCCGACTACGGACAAGATGCAAATGGGGCTAAGAGCCCTGAAGAATAACCAATGGCGTCCATAACCCTGCCCAGGCCAAGCCGGAAGGGTGACCCTGCTAACGACGTCGATCTCAAAACCTGCTTAAACAAAAGGGGTGCCGACAAAGGGCAAAGGAAAAAGAGGAGCGTCAGTACTGAGGCCAGTACACGGCGAGGCTAGAATTCGGCAGTCCTCGCCTACATAGGTATGGTGGACTGAAGCGGCAGCGGCAGCAGCAACACTAAACAACCTATAGAGACTCGCTATAACTGTCGGCCATCAGAAAGGGGTAAGAAAGACCTATTCGGATCCAACCTGATACTATCATCAAACAAACCCATCCTGGCGTTTCCCCCTCGACACCGATCGAGGAAGTCGACCGAGGAACTCACACAGTTGGCAGTTTTACTTATTCAGTTATAGTTGCGGCAATTTACTAGTCAGGTAAAGATAGTCGTCCTGATAAAATAAGCAGTGGGTCATTTTAGTTAACCATTCCGTTATAGTTACAACACTTACTAATCAGATATAGATAGCATGAGATAACCCAAAACCCAGCAGTTGTTGGTACTTTTATTCAGCCATTCCGTTGTAGTTGCCATACTTACTAGTCAGGTACAATGATCGCAAGCGACAATCCAAACAAGCAGTTGTGGGCAGTATTATTTAGCCATTCCATTATAGTGAAGCTGATTACTAGTCATTATAAAGTCAAATTTGTAGCAATAAACTTTAGTTATGCTTGTCTATGGTCGAGATACTGTGCTCCAAGTCGTCCATAACCGCGGACACGGCTTTCAGAAAGTTTTAACCCGGCCGGGGTGCACAAATAGCAACACACACACGATCAACCTCGGAAAAACCAAATCAAAACCCAACGAGGTCTTCACGACAGAGCAATCACAAGATTCAGAAATATTTCAGGGGGCCACCCCTTGGAGTACACCCGCAACGAAGTAAGCTAGCTCCGAGACGGACCCGAGGTTTGTGGGGCCGGCGGTAAACGACAGCAGATCCCCGAACGGGGACTGTCGATACCACGTAAACGGGTCACAACTCCTAAACAGTACAATGTGCTCCTCGCACAATCGTAAATAAAGCAGTAGCATGGCATAAGTACAGGATCGTAAATAAAACCTCAAACTAGTTTGTGGCCCCAAGAAATAAGACGGAATCAAGCTCTGGCTAAGGGGGGCCCATACTCCCCATATGTGGATAGCGCGATAAATCAAGGAACAGGTATCAAGTACTCGGGGTCCTACGGGACACAAGTGGGCGTTCGGAAACCAAATGTTATCTATCACCCACCGATGCCTCTGCTTACTTCAATTTTAGTTGTTAAACAGGAATTAAGGTGAACAATAAGTAAAACTATGATCATCTCCAACATCAACATGCGGCAATACATCAACAACTGTGGCACTTGACGACACGCAATAGCACTTGAGCAAGCGACTACGACGCGCAAGTCCAACTATATACCAAGCAATAGGTAATAGGATGTGTCCGAGGCAATATAGGGCTGCAAGGGATATCACGGGTACGGAAAACTAGAGCATCGCAACACAGATAGCAATAGATCAACAGGAGGGAAGTAAATACTATAAAAGTAAGATAGGTAGAAAGGGGGAGATGCTCGCCTGAAAACATTGTCGAAGGTTCAACCGAAGATCGGGGCGAAGCTCACATCAACTCAACGGCCTTATCCGCGAAGAAGCAAAACACTAGAAGAAACACCGGATGCAATATTTAATACACGGCAGAAGATCGGCATGATGCATGTATGATGGATGACATGGCAAGGTGCTATGCAATTAGGCCGAATTAAGCGGAACCGGGGTCCCGACATTAACTAGGTGGTTCGAGTTACTTAGAAACCCCCGCAATTTAAATGTTGTTATAACAAGGCAAGATAAGATACCGGTTCGCTACACAAGTTTAAATGAGGCCGATATGAGACTAGATTTGCCCGCATATGGGCCCCATATTTAATTATGAGGTGAATCGGCATAAGGCCCCCAAACCAATGGTGTGCATGCGGGAATGACAATTTAATATGCAACAATTTGTTGTATATTATAAAATAGGGTTTCGGAAAGGGTTCACACATTAGGGGGGTCTCGACGAACTTGGGGTTCCGGGGTTCGGGTTCGGTCTCGGGGTCCAGGGTACGACGGAACGGTCTCGGCGGCTCGTTCTCGGACATCGGGTAGATCTTGACGCATCCAGGTTCTCAGCGGACTCGGCGTCCGGAAAGGAGTACTTGGTTCGGTGCCGGGGCGCATCGGATCCGCCCTGGTCGGTGCCGATCTTGTCGTTGCGCAGAACCTGTCGGGTCCGTGCTTCGAATTCCGGGAGGCGATCTTGCCGCTCCGGGCCGAAGTCCTTGGGGTTTCCTCCTTATACACCGGTGGCGAACTTGGCGTCCCGATTGGCGACCTTGGGGTTTGTCGGGTGTCGGGCTCGGGTGTGGCGACGATGATTCCATGTAGGAGACTCCCGGGTACCGCGGCGGAGTTCTCGGTAGCGATGAAGATCTTGGTTCGGGTTCGGCGAGATTGGCCTTCGGGGCCTCGGACGCCGGGATCGGCTTCGAATTGGGGCGTCGGGTACTCGAGTCCTTGAGGGAGATCTTGGGAGACCGGGTCTGTGAAGAAGATCCGGAAAGGTTCTCTGTCGAAGGCCTGGGGGTCTGGTCTTTGTTTGGCCAAAGCCGAAGGATCCTGAGCACCTGGGCGTCAGCAGCAACACGCTGGCCCTGCCGTTCAACAACGAGTGCACGAATAGAGTGGCTAGCGACTCCTGGGCAAGAACAGTGCACGCACAAGGACGAAAGCAAAAACACTGCCAGAGCATCGCTGCACCACGTCAACGCACTAGGACAGCGAGCAGGAGCTCGGGCGGCGCTCGGGGGCGACGGGGTGGGGCCGGCGTCGGGAACGTGGAGGCGGACGGCGGAGCGGTGGTGGGAGGCAGCGCAAGCTCGAGGGCCGGAGGTCGACGGTGAAGAGGAGGGTCGGCGGTGGAGGTTGAGGCGGCGCACGGGGTCCGGGCGGGCTCGCCGGCGGCGAGGGAGCGTGGGGGAGAGGCGGAGAAGCGGTGGAGGCGCGGTGGGACGGCGAGGGGAGACGGCGGAGCGGTCGAGCCTCGCCGGCGCGCGGCCGCAGAGCAGGGGAGGAAGGAGGTTGAGCGGGGTGGTGGCGAGGTCGGCCGGCGAGAGGAGCGCGGCGGGAGGGCGACGGTGGCGACGCGGGGCGACACCGCGGCAGGGGTCGAGGAGGTGATGCGGGCCGGTGGCAGCGGCGGGTTGGGCGCACAGAGGGGGCCGCACGGCGGCGGACGGGGGAGCTCCGATGGTGGCGGCGGCGGGCGCCGGAGAAGCTCGGCGGCGCGGGACCGAGGGAGGGCGGCGGAGGCGCCAAGGGAGGAGACGGAGGCGTCGGTGGCTGCAAGCAGAGAGGAGAGAGAACGGGGAGAAGAGGAGCGGTGCGGGGATGGGGCGCGCGTGGGGGATGGTTCGGGGTGGGGCCCACAGGCGGGGTGGGTCGGTGTGAGGAGAGGCAGGTGGGGGTTGGTGGCTGGGTGCTGGCAGGTGGGCCAGGCGGTGGGGGTGGGTCCCACGGGTTAGAGAGAGGGGCAGGGAGGGACTAGGTGAGAAAAGAGAGGGGGAAAAAGGGGGGATCGCTTAGGTGGCAGGTGGGTAGGTTTTTGGGTGAGAGGGGGAGGTGGCACGATTTGGTTGGAGGGTAGATTAGGATTGGGTGGAGATAGGATTTATGGGGGGACTGTTTTAGTTTTGTGTTTGTTTGGTTCTCTCTAATTTAAAACAGAACCACTTTGCAAATAGTTTTTAGGGGAAACAAAATATCCGATACACTCGGGGTTTTGCCTTTTAAAATAAAGAGGGGTATTTGTATAATCAAAACTAGGTTTTTCAAAATAATGCAGACAACCATGCATGATGATGACGATGCAATGCACAAAAACAACGCGATTTTCTAGTAGTGGTTTTGCGGGATGCCACAATTCGACACCACTAACAATGGATCTCGCCCTCGAGATCCGCCTCATGGTACCGGAAGGAAGGTCGGCGATCTGCGTCTTCTCGCTTCGTGTAGATCTTCGCGACACCACTAACAAGGATGCTTTCTTCGTCTTGAAGTCGGCGACACCACCAACAAGACGTCGTTGATCCCGTTCGTCAAGAGAACACTCCGGATAACCAACGGACGAAGTTAGAGGTAAGGCCACCCCTAACTTTCATGGACGGAGTAAAATTGCATCAACCCACCATTCAATATACAAAGCAAATGATAAGAGTAGTGGTATGGTCGCGACTCCATCCCGCACTCAAAGCATTACCCTGCACACTAATAGGCGGATTATGCAACCAACTCTCGGAATCAGACTGAAGATCTCGACAAGCGAGGTTCGGATCAAAGGAGTGATGCAGGCTCTGCATCGGATCTGGCGTAGATGATGTCGTCACGTCAGAAACCACCGGAGGCACAAGAAAGAACAACGAGAAGTCCACCCAACGAAGGATTCCTCGGATAGCAGGAAGATCGGATGTAGCAACACCGTTACCAAAGGAGGAAGCGAAACCCTGAAGGTACGACGGAACCCAACCACGAGGAATCCTGGACTCGCAGAAAAGATAAGAGGTGGATTCAAAACACGCTGAGGTGAGAGGAGAGCAGCAGAGGGGTAAGGAGTAAAATCAGACCTAATCAGAACTATCCAACCGTTTTGCAAAATAGTTTTGACACTCTACTTCGGCCGTTAGCTAGGTTATCCTACAGGCTGGACTTGTGGGGTATCGTAACTGCTGAGCTCTGATACCACTCTGTAACACCCTCAGAATCGGCCCTATGCAAGTTTTAGCGAAACTCGCCAAACCCGCATAGAAACGATTCGAAGGTGCCCACCAGGCACTTTCGTGCGGGTGGAAAGCAAAGTAATAACATTACACAACAGTCCTCGATGGGACCCACAGAACAGATATATATACAGCAGCGACTCATTGAGTCAAGAATTCAGGTATAATGTACAAAGATCCAAATCACCTTGAAAATGACACAGCATCCGACTACGCACCAGATGCAAATGGGGCTAAGAGCCCTGAAGAATAACCAATGGCGTCCATAACCCTGCCCAGGCCAAGCCGGAAGGGTAACCCTGCTAACGACGTCGATCTCAAAACCTGCTTAAACAAAAGGGGTGCCGACAAAGGGCAAAGGAAAAAGAGGAGCGTCAGTACTGAGGCCAGTACACGGCGAGGCTAGAATTCGGCGGTCCTCGCCTACATAGGTATGGTGGACTGAAGCGGCAGCGACAACAGCAACACTAAACAACCTATAGAGACTCGCTATAACTGTCGGCCATCAGAAAGGGGTAAGAAAGACCTATTCGGATCCAACCTGATACTATCATCAAACAAACCCATCCTGGCGTTTCCCCCTCGACACCGCTCGAGGAAGTCGACCGAGGAACTCACACAGTTGGCAGTTTTACTTATTCAGTTATAGTTGCGGCAATTTACTAGTCAGGTAAAGATAGTCGTCCTGATAAAATAAGCAGTGGGTCATTTTAGTTAACCATTCCGTTATAGTTACAACACTTACTAATCAGATATAGATAGCATGAGATAACCCAAAACCCAGCAGTTGTTGGTACTTTTATTCAGCCATTCCGTTGTAGTTGCCATACTTACTAGTCAGGTACAATGATCGCAAGCGACAATCCAAACAAGCAGTTGTGGGCAGTATTATTTAGCCATTCCATTATAGTGAAGCTGATTACTAGTCATTATAAAGTCAAATTTGTAGCAATAAACTTTAGTTATGCTTGTCTATGGTCGAGATACTGTGCTCCAAGTCGTCCATAACCGCGGACACGGCTTTCAGAAAGTTTTAACCCGGCCGGGGTGCACAAATAGCAACACACACACGATCAACCTCGGAAAAACCAAATCAAAACCCAACGAGGTCTTCACGACAGAGCAATCACAAGATTCAGAAATATTTCAGGGGGCCACCCCTTGGAGTACACCCGCAACGAAGTAAGCTAGCTCCGAGACGGACCCGAGGTTTGTGGGGCCGGCGGTAAACGACAGCAGATCCCCAAACGGGGACTGTCGATACCACGTAAACGGGTCACAACTCCTAAACAGTACAGTGTGCTCCTCGCACAATCGTAAATAAAGCAGTAGCATGGCATAAGTACAGGATCGTAAATAAAACCTCAAACTAGTTTGTGGCCCCAAGAAATAAGACGGAATCAAGCTCTAGCTAAGGGGGGCCCATACTCCCCATATGTGGATAGCGCGATAAATCAAGGAACAGGTATCAAGTACTCGGGGTCCTACGGGACACAAGTGGGCGTTCGGAAACCAAATGTTATCTATCACCCACCGATGCCTCTGCTTACTTCAATTTTAGTTGTTAAACAGGAATTAAGGTGAACAATAAGTAAAACTATGATCATCTCCAACATCAACATGCGGCAATACATCAACAACTGTGGCACTTGACGACACGCAACAGCACTTGAGCAAGCGACTACGACGCGCAAGTCCAACTATCTACCAAACAATAGGTAATAGGATGTGTCCGAGGCAATATAGGGCTGCAAGGGATATCACGGGTACGGAAAACTAGAGCATCGCAACACAGATAGCAATAGATCAACAGGAGGGAAGTAAATACTATAAAAGTAAGATAGGTAGAAAGGGGGAGATGCTCGCCTGAAAACATTGTCGAAGGTTCAACCGAAGATCGGGGCGAAGCTCACATCAACTCAACGGCCTTATCCGCGAAGAAGCAAAACACTAGAAGAAACACCGGATGCAATATTTAATACACGGCAGAAGATCGGCATGATGCATGTATGATGGATGACATGGCAAGGTGCTATGCAATTAGGCCGAATTAAGCGGAACCGGGGTCCCGACATTAACTAGATGGTTCGAGTTACTTAGAACCCCCCGCAATTTAAATGTTGTTATAACAAGGCAAGATAAGATACCGGTTCGCCACACAAGTTTAAATGAGGCCGATATGAGACTAGATTTGCCCGCATATGGGCCCCATATTTAATTATGAGGTGAATCGGCATAAGGCCCCCAAACCAATGGTGTGCATGCGGGAATGACAATTTAATATGCAACAATTTGTTTTATATTATAAAATAGGGTTTCGGAAAGGGTTCACACATTAGGGGGGTCTCGAAGAACTTGGGGTTCCGGGGTTCGGGGTCGGTCTCGGGGTCCAGGGTTCGACGGAACGGTCTCGGCGGCTCGTTCTCGGACATCGGGTAGATCTTGACGCATCCAGGTTCTCAGCGGACTCGGCGTCCGGAAAGGAGTACTTGGTTCGGTGCCGGGGCGCATCGGATCCGCCCTGGTCGGTGCCGATCTTGTCGTTGCGCAGAACCTGTCGGGTCCGTGCTTCGAATTCCGGGAGGCGATATTGCCGCTCCGGGCCGAAGTCCTTGGGGTTTCCTCCTTATACACCGGTGGCGAACTTGGCGTCCCGATTGGCGACCTTGGGGTTTGTCGGGTGTCGTGCTCGGGTGTGGCGACGATGATTACATGTAGGAGACTCCCGGGTACCGCGGCGGAGTTCTCGGTAGCGATGAAGATCTTGGTTCGGGTTCGGCGAGATTGGCCTTCGGGGCCTCGGACGCCGGGATCGGCTTCGAATCGGGGCGTCGGGTACTCGAGTCCTTGAGGGAGATCTTGGGAGACCGGGTCTGTGAAGAAGATCCGGAAAGGTTCTCTGTCGAAGGCCTGGGGGTCTGGTCTTTGTTTGGCCAAAGCCGAAGGATCCTGAGCACCTAGGCGTCAGCAGCAACACGCTGGCCCTGCCGTTCAACAACGAGTGCACGAATAGAGTGGCTAGCGACTCCTGGGCAAGAACAGCGCACGCACAAGGACGAAAGCAAAAACACTGCCAGAGCATCGCTGCACCACGTCAACGCACTAGGACAGCGAGCAGGAGCTCGGGCGGCGCTCGGGGGCGACGGGGTGGGGCCGGCGTCGGGAACGTGGAGGCGGACGGCGGAGCAGTGGTGGGAGGCAGCGCGAGCTCGAGGGCCGGAGGTCGACGGTGAAGAGGAGGGTCGGCGGTGGAGGTTGAGGCGGCGCACGGGGTCCGGGCGGGCTCGCCGGCGGCGAGGGAGCGTGGGGGAGAGGCGGAGAAGCGGTGGAGGCGCGGTGGGACGGCGAGGGGAGACGGCGGAGCGGTCGAGCCTCGCCGGCGCGCGGCCGCAGAGCAGGGGAGGAAGGAGGTTGAGCGGGGTGGTGGCGAGGTCGGCCGGCGAGAGGAGCGCGGCGGGAGGGCGACGGTGGCGACGCGGGGCGACGCCGCGGCAGGGGTCGAGGAGGTGATGCGGGCCGGTGGCAGCGGCGGGTTGGGCGCACAGAGGGGGCCGCACGGCGGCGGACGGGGGAGCTCCGGTGGCGGCGGCGGGCGCCGGAGAAGCTCGGCGGCGCGGGACCGAGGGAGGGCGGCGGAGGCGCCAAGGGAGGAGACGGAGGCGTCGGTGGCTGCAAGCAGAGAGGAGAGAGAACGGGGAGAAGAGGAGCGGTGCGGGGATGGGGCGCGCGTGGGGGATGGTTCGGGGTGGGGCCCACAGGCGGGGTGGGTCGGTGTGAGGAGAGGCAGGTGGGGGTTGGTGGCTGGGTGCTGGCAGGTGGGCCAGGCGGTGGGGGTGGGTCCCACGGGTTAGAGAGAGGGGCAGGGAGGGACTAGGTGAGAAAAGAGAGGGGGAAAAAGGGGGGATCGCTTAGGTGGCAGGTGGGTAGGTTTTTGGGTGAGAGGGGGAGGTGGCACGATTTGGTTGGAGGGTAGATTAGGATTGGGTGGAGATAGGATTTATGGGGGGGCTGTTTTAGTTTTGTGTTTGTTTGGTTCTCTTTAATTTAAAACAGAACCACTTTGCAAATAGTTTTTAGGGGAAACAAAATATCCGATACACTCGGGGTTTTGCCTTTTAAAATAAAGAGGGGTATTTGTATAATCAAAACTAGGTTTTTCAAAATAATGCAGACAACCATGCATGATGATGACGATGCAATGCACAAAAACAACGCGATTTTCTAGTAGTGGTTTTGCGGGATGCCACAGGGTACCCCTGTCAGAAGAATGTCTAGGGGGGTAGACGATCTGATGCCCGCAGATCAGGGTTTCGCCGGAGGAAGACCACGAGAACGTCGGAATCATCTGAAAACCTGCATGTGTCCCTAGCATATGTGTGTGAGTGTGGTGCAAGGTTGGTAGGTCCCATCTATAAGTCCCAAGTGTGATCCCCTTTGTAGATATGCGCTAATACTTAGTAAAATCCTGGATATATACGTGGAAACTCCCGCCACTGGTTTTGTCAACCCTCTTGAGGAGCGGACGATAGTTTCTCTTGTAGATATAGCATGTACCAGCTCTTCATAAGGATTGAGACCATGGAAATATGAACTTTGCACCAGACCATAAGCTTCTGGAGGATGCTGAACTTCATTTCCATTAGGTGGGTGCCTAGTCACAAACTTTGAGAAACAATCCTCAACCAATCGTCAAGAGTAGAATTTCTCCTCACGGTAGAGCTGACCAACAAAACCAAGCAAGCTGTTGGAGTACTTTTGAATCTTTCAAGGTCACTCTTTGGGTCAATCAAAACACCAAGATGAGATGATTTCACAACAAAGTCTGAAATTTGTTGTTTGACATACTTTATAGATTGTTCTCAATTTTGAGTACCTCAAGGACATGCATGCATGTGCCCTAGCAAATGCATGAAAACTGTGGTGCTATGTTGGAACATACAAAAATTAACTACTAGTCTGCGTGTGCTTGCATGTGCCCCCCCCCTCGCATGCATGCGCTCTAACCTAGAAGCGAAGGTTCTGGACCTGTATAAGGGGGAATTTCCCCGTTCAGGTGAAACCGGGTAGGATAGTGCCCCAACTTGTGAACCAACATGGTTTCACATCATCCCATGACCTAGTCAAACACAAAACAAGAGAGCTCTACGCCGGGCTACCCTGTCAGAAGAATGTCTAGGGGGGTAGACGATCCGAGGCCCGTAGATCATCAGGGTTTTGCCGGAGGAAGACCACGAGAACGTCAGAATGAGATGAAAACTTGCATTTGTCCCTGGCATATGTGTGTGAGTGTGGTGCAAGGTTGGTATAGGTTCTTGCATGTGTCCACCCTCGCATGCATGCGCTCTAACCTAGAAGCGAAGGTTCTGGACTTGTATAAGGGGGAATCTCCCCGTTCAGGTGAAACCGGGTAGGATAGTGCCCCAACTTGTGAACCAATATGGTTTCATATCATCCCATGACATAATCAAACACAAAACAAGAGAGAGCTACGCTGGGCTACCCCTGTCAATAGAATGTCTAGGGGGGTAGACGATCCGAGGCCCGTAGATCATCAGGGTTTCGCCGGAGGAAGTCCACGAGAACGTCGGAATCATCTGAAAACTTTTATGTTTCCCTAGCATATGTGTGTGAGTGTGGTGCAAGGTTGGTATGTGTGCTTGCATGTGTCCCCCCTCGCATGCATGCGCTCTAACCTAGAAGCAAAGGTTCTGGACCTGTATAAGGGTGAATCTCCCCGTTACGGTGAAACCGGGTAGTATAGTTCCCCAACTTGTGAACCAACATGGTTTCACATCATCCCATGAAATAATCAAACACAAAACAAGAGAGAGCTACGCCGGGCTACCCCTCTCAGAAGAATGTCTAGGGGGGTAGACGATCCGAGGCCCGTAGATCATCAGGGTTTCACCGGAGGAAGTCCACGAGAACGTCGGAATCATCTGAAAACTTGCATGTGTCCCTGGCATATGTGTGTGAGTGTGGTGCAAGGTTGGTATAGGTGCTTGCATGTGTCCACCCTCGCATGCATGCGCTCTAACCAAGAAGCGAAGGTTCTGGACCTATATAAGGGGGAATCTCCCCGTTCCGGTGAAACCGGGTAGGATAGTGCTCCAGCTTGTGAACCAATATGGTTTCACATCATCCCATGACATAATCAAACACAAAAAAAGAGAGAGCTACACCGGGCTACCCCTGTCAGAAGAATGTCTAGGGGGGTAGACGATCCGAGGCCCGTAGATCATCAGGGTTTCGCCGGAGGAAGTCCACGATCACGTCGGAATCATCTGAAAACTTGCATGTGTCCCTCGCATATGTGTGCGAGTGTGGTGCAAGGTGGGTATAGGTGCTTGCATGTGTCCCCCCTCGCATGCATGCGCTCTAACCTAGAAGCGAAGGTTCTGGACCTGTAAAGGTGAATCTCCCCGTTAGGGTGAAACCGGGTAGTATAGTGCCCCAACTTGTGAACCAACATGGTTTCACATCATCCCATGACATAATCAAACACAAAAAAAGAGAGAGCTACGCCGGGCTACCCCTATCAGAAGAATGTCTAGGGGGGTAGACGATCCGATGCCCGCAGATCAGGGTTTCGTTGGAGGAAGACCACGAGAACGTCGGAATCATCTGAAAACCTGCATGTGTCACTAGCATATGTGTGTGAGTGTGGTGCAAGGTTGGCAGGTCCCATCTGTAAGTCCCAAGTGTGATCCCCTTTGTAGACATGCGTTAATACTTAGTAAAATCCTGGATATATACGTGGAAACTCCCGCCACTGGTTTTGTCAACCCTCTTGAGGAGCGGACGATAGTTTCTCTTGTAGATATAGCATGTACCAGCTCTTCATAAGGATTGATACCATGGAAATATGAACTTTGCACTAGACCATAAGCTTCTGTAGGATGCTGAACTTCATTTCCATTAGGTGGGTGCCTAGTCACAAACTTTGAGAAACAATCCTCAACCAATCGTCAAGAGTAGAATTTCCCCTCACGGTAGAGCTGACCAACAAAACCAAGCAAGATGTTGGACTACTTTTGAATCTTTCAAGGTCACTCTTTGGGTCAATCAAAACACCAAGATGAGAGGATTTCATGACAAAGTCTGAAATTTGTTGTTTGACATCCTTTATAGATTGTTCTCAATTTTGAGTACCTCAAGGACATGCATGCATGTGCCCTAGCACATGCATGAAAAGTGTGGTGCTATGTTGGAACATACAAAAATTAACTACTAGTCTGCGGGTGCTTGCATGTGTCCCCCCTCGCATGCATGCGCTCTAACCTAGAAGCGAAAGTTCTGGACCTGTATAAGGGGGAATGTCCCCGTTCAGTGAAACCGGGTAGGATAGTGCCCCAACTTGTGAACCAACATGGTTTCACATCATCCCATGACCTAGTCAAACACAAAACAAGAGAAAGCTACGCCGGGCTACCCCTGTCAGAAGAATGTCAAGGGGGGTAGACGATCCGAGGCCCGTAGATCATGAGGGATTCGCCGGAGGAAGACCACGAGAACGTCGGAATGAGATGAAAACTTGCATGTGTCCCTGGCATATGTGTGTGAGTGTGCTGCAAGGTTGGTATAGGTGCTTGCATGTGTCCACCCTCGCATGCATGCGCTCTAACCTAGAAGCGAAGGTTCTGGACCTGTATAAGGGGGAATCTCCCCGTTCAGGTGAAACCGGGTAGGATAGTGCCCCAACTTGTGAACCAATATGGTTTCACATCATCCCATGACATAATCAAACACAAAACAAGAGAGAGCTACGCCGGGCTACCCCTGTCAGAAGAATGTCTAGGGGGGTAGACGATCCGAGGCCCGTAGATCATCAGGGTTTCGCCGGAGGAAGTCCACGAGAACGTCGGAATCATCTGAAAACTTGCATGTGTCCCTCGCATATGTGTGTGAGTGTGGTGCAAGGTGGGTATAGGTGCTTGCATGTGTCCCCCTCGCATGCATGCGCTCTAACCTAGAAGCGAAGGTTCTGGACCTGTATAAGGGTGAATCTCCCCGTTACGGTGAAACCGGGTAGTATAGTGCCCCAACTTGTGAACCAACATGGTTTCACATCATCCCATGAAATAATCAAACACAAAACAAGAGAGAGCTACGCCGGGCTACCCCTCTCAGAAGAATGTCTAGGGGGGTAGACGATCCGAGGCCCGTAGATCATCAGGGTTTCACCGGAGGAAGTCCACGAGAACGTCGGAATCATCTGAAAACTTGCATGTGTCCCTGGCATATGTGTGTGAGTGTGGTGCAAGGTTGGTATAGGTGCTTGCATGTGTCCACCCTCGCATGCATGCGCTCTAACCAAGAAGCGAAGGTTCTGGGCCTATATAAGGGGGAATCTCCCCGTTCCGGTGAAACCGGGTAGGATAGTGCCCCAGCTTGTGAACCAATATGGTTTCACATCATCCCATGACATAATCAAACACAAAACAAGAGAGAGCTACGCCGGGCTACCCCTGTCAGAAGAATGTCTAGGGGGGTAGACGATCCGAGGCCCGTAGATCATCAGGGTTTCGCCGAAGGAAGTCCACGATCACGTCGGAATCATCTGAAAACTTGCATGTGTCCCTCGCATATGTGTGTGAGTGTGGTGGCAAGGGGGTATAGGTGCTGCATGTGCCCCCCTCGCATGCATCCGCCTCTAACCTAGAAGCGAAGGTTCTGGACCTGTAAAGGTGAATCTCCCCGTTAGGGTGAAACCGGGTAGTATATGCCCCAACTTGTGACCAAAACATGGTTTCACATCATCCCATGACATAATCAAACACAAAAAAAGAGAGAGCTACGCCGGGCTACCCCTATCAGAAGAATGTCTAGGGGTAGACGATCCGATGCCCGCAGATCAGGGTTTCGTCGGAGGAAGACCACGAGAACGTCGGAATCATCTGAAAACCTGCATGTGTCACTAGCATATGTGTTTGAGTGTGGTGCAAGGTTGGTAGGTCCCATCTGTAAGTCCCAAGTGTGATCCCCTTAGACATGCGTTAATACTTAGTAAAATCCTGGATATATACGTGAAACTCCCGCCACGGGTTTTGTCAACCCTCTTGAGGAGCGGACGATAGTTTTCTCTTGTAGATATAGCATGTACCAGCTTTCATAAGGATTGATACCATGGAAATATGAACTTTGCACTAGACCATAAGCTTCTGTAGGATGCTGAACTTCATTTCCATTAGGTGGGTGCCTAGTCACAAACTTTGAGAAACAATCCTCAACCAATCGTCAAGAGTAGAATTTCCCCTCACGGTAGAGCTGACCAACAAAACCAAGCAAGCTGTTGGACTACTTTTGAATCTTTCAAGGTCACTCTTTGGGTCAATCAAAACACCAAGATGAGAGGATTCATGACAAAGTCTGAAATTTGTTGTTTGACATCCTTTATAGATTGTTCTCATTTTGAGTACCTCAAGGACATGCATGCATGTGCCCTAGCACATGCATGAAAAGTGTGGTGCTATGTTGGAACATACAAAAATTAACTACTAGTCTGCGGGTGCTTGCATGTGTCCCCCCTCGCATGCATGCGCTCTAACCTAGAAGCGAAAGTTCTGGACCTGTATAAGGGGGAATGTCCCCGTTCAGTGAAACCGGGTAGGATTGGCCCAACTTGTGAACCACATGGTTTCACATCATCCCATGACCTAGTCAAACACAAAACAAGAGAAGCTACGCCGGGCTACCCCTGTCAGAAGAATGTCAAGGGGGTAGACGATCCGAGGCCCGTAGATCATGAGGGATTCGCCGGAGGAAGACCACGAGAACGTCGGAATGAGATGAAAACTTGCATGTGTCCCTGGCATATGTGTGTGAGTGTGCTGCAAGGTTGGTATAGGTGCTTGCATGTGTCCACCCTCGCATGCATGCGCTCTAACCTAGAAGCGAAGGTTCTGGACCTGTATAAGGGGGAATCTCCCCGTTCAGGTGAAACCGGGTAGGATAGTGCCCCAACTTGTGAACCAATATGGTTTCACATCATCCCATGACATAATCAAACACAAAACAAGAGAGAGCTAACGCCGGGCTAAACCCCTGTCAGAAGAATGTCTAGGGGGGTAGACGATCCGAGGCCCGTAGATCATCAGGGTTTCGCCGGAGGAAGTCCACGAGAACGTCGGAATCATCTGAAAACTTGCATGTGTCCCTCGCATATGTGTGTGAGTGTGGTGAAAGGTTGGGTATAGAGGTGCTTGCATGTTCCCCCGCGCATGCATGCGCTCTAACCTAGAAGCGAAGGTTCTGGACCTGTATAAGGGTGAATCCCCCGTTACGGTGAAACCGGGTAGTATAGTGCCCCAACTTGTGAACCAACATGGTTTCACATCATCCCATGACATAATCAAACACAAAACAAGAGATAGCTACGCCGGCTACCCCCTGTCAGAGAATGTCTAGGGGGTAGACGATCCGATGGCCCGCAGATCAGGGTTTCGTCGGAGGAAGACCACGAGAACGTCGGAATCATCTGAAAACCTGCATGTGTCCCTAGCATATGTGTGTGAGTG
>CAJUWN010001924.1:0-30347 GCA_910589765.1 Avena atlantica
GCGACCAGCCCGGCAAACGTGCGGGCCAGCAATAACCCTACCACCACGCCACCAGAGAGCTATCCCGACGACCCGCCCACGGTTGCTCTCGCTGGCCGCTGAAGCGGCATAAGCAATCATCCCCTGTGTCATTGCGGTACCCAGCAGGCCCGTCAGCATCATCGCCAGAAGCAGCATCAGCGGTGAACTGGCGACAGCCGTTAATAACAGTGCGGCGATCAGTCCCAAAAGCTGCCAGCGCATCAGGTTACGCGATCGGCTGCATCGCCTAAAGGAACCAGCACCAGCAACGCGGCGATACAGCCCACCTGCGTGGCAAAAATCATGCTGCCAGCACTGGCTGGCGTTATAGCGAACGTTAGCGCCAGCGCATCCAGCAGCGGCTGGGCATAGTAGACGTTGGCCACACTTAACCCGCTGCTGCAGGCAAGCAGGGCCAGTTGCCACGACGACAATTTAGGCAACAAAGGGGGGTTCTCTGGCGTACTGACCATACTGCGCTCCATTTGGTTTCGAATTAAAAACCATTTGCAGCCTGACGGAAGTGGTTTTAAAATGCAACCAAATTCAGCGAAGGAAGAAACATGGCGGACCGTCTCTCTTTAAGCCAGGCCCCGTGCCCGTGGCGCGCAGCGTCGATCTGATCGGCGATCGCTGGCTGCTGCTGATCCTGCGCGATGCGTTTGACGGCAGCCGTCGCTTTAGCGAGTTTCATCAGCGACTGGGTATGGCGCGCAATATTTTGTCTGACCGCTTACGCCGCCTGGTTGACGGCGGACTGTTAACGATCCAACCCGCCTCCGACGGACCGCCTGGCAGGAATATGTGCTGACACGAGCGTGGTTAGCGCTTTTTTTCCGCTCATTGTCGCCCTGCGTCATTTGGTGAGAGTGAGTTGTTTTCCCCAGGTGAAGCCATTCGCAGCTGCTGGAAAGTGCCACCGGGCAGCCGCTGGCGGCATTGCGCGTGCTGATCAGCAGGGAGAAGAGATTTCGGCTGACTCAACGCACGTTAAAAAAATCACTTAATCATTATGCAATAACGAAAATGGCTAGATGAATTTCCTGATTCACTCTACCCCTTGTCAGGCTTCATATTATCGTCAGCGACGACTCAACTGACAATAAGGATTCACCTGCACGTAACTTGGCACCTGACGGGGATTACCGGGGCAATGGCATTAATAGTGGAATGGCTAACGCTGCGGGGAACAGCCGATTCAGAGCGGCACGCTGATCTATCTGGAACAGCAGGCGCATACCAACCGCTACCCTCCCGCTGGGGTTCTTATCTCAACGGCGGCACCCCAATCAGATTACCGACACATTAACGTGGCAGAATCCCGACCTTACAGGTGGAGCCATGAATTGCCGAAAGCTGGACGCGCAACGCCTATAACACCTTTAAACTCTGTCCCGGCGTGACGATCTCTGGCGGTACGCCGCTGGATGCTAGCGCGTTGGCGAGAACTTTGATACCTACGGCCTTGAGCATAAAGCACAGCGCCAGCCGGTACAGAAGTCATTAATACTATGACCACAGTAAAGTCATCGCTTCGCTAACGGTGACGTAACTTCTATAAAGAACCGTCGCCGTGATTTCTGCAGGATACCGCAACCATCGATTCGGGCTGGTAAGGCGGTAATCTTACATAAAATTCTTCCACCTGTGAGCCGACTCGCAACCTAATGTGGAAGAATTTTATGCAAACCCGTAACGGAGTCAGATGCTGTTGAGACTGCGATAATCGCTATGTAGCAAGCTTGCCATATTTATCCACAGAAACGGGGGATAATGGTGTGTAACTCAGGTAAGCCCGTACTAAAAATGTTAATAAGCGGCTTATCAATATGATTAGTCACCTATTTTGCGCGCTCGCTGACTTCCGTCATTACACGCTTATGGCTGCTTTTATCACCGATTGTCTTATACCAGGCTGCCAGTTTTCTGACGTCCGTCAACGGGACTTTCTCGTTCCGATCGTAAGTAGCCAGGCGTTCCCGATACTGCTCCATGATATGTATACAAGCGGCGTGCCCACTCTCCTTCCAGGTCTGAACCCACCGTCGCCCGCGGCCTGCGGGGAAATTTTAGGGCGCAGCGGCTTACTGGCTTCATGAGAAGATTCGTCCACGTATGAGAACTTAATCGACACTACGGTGCGCCCTTTTTAATAGGTTCCCAAATAACGGAGATCCGTATTAGCATTAATGCGCGCCAGCGTGGGCCCAGCAGTTTCTGGCGGAAGTCAACGATAATCTTCATATTTGCCCTGCAGCCCGGCTTTTCACGCATCCAGATCCAGAGCCAGCGTCACTTCAATCGCCTTACTGCTCTTACGTCCGTAAAGGTTTTTGGCTTTGATTAACCAACCGTAAAGCCGCACAGAGAAAGCCGTATCAAGCTTGGCAATATTGATAAATTAAGCTGGTAACGACTCTTTTAGTTCATAAGATAGGGGGCAACATCCTGACCAAAGCGCAGTACCACGCACTCTGCTCATCACTGCTGACGTATTCAAGACGGGAAAACCAGGAAAGCTGGACGGTACGCATTTTGCCGGTTTTGCGATCGGGCTGATAGATGGTAACGGGTTTTTTCATCAAGCTTTCGGCAGCTTCACGCAACTGCCGATGGCTACTGGTTGGATTTAACCCATAAATACGCTGATAATCATGGGAAATAAGCGATACAGCGCGGTCAGGCTGGGTTTCCTGCTGTCGATTTGAGCAAGTGCCAGGTTCAGCAACCGCATCTCATCCAGCGTGACACTGTAGGCCCCTTCAAGGAGATCGTTACCTTGTACGCCCCGTCAGTTTGTTTAGCTCCATTTAGCAGGATCCCTGTGTGGAATGTTCAGCAAGTATTCCACACAAAAAATATTCAGGTAAAGTAAAATAAACATCATTATTAGCTCTTTAAAATCAATAATTTAATAAGTAACACAGTTTGTGTTAGCATAAAATTCCTCCACATTCAGGCAGCACAGGATCCAATTTTAGTCGTGGTTCGATCCTGAAAGTGCGAGATGGCAACAGGAAACACTCCACATATCCATAGCAGAACTCAGCGCAACTTAACCGGAAATTTCTTCCACATATGCCCCGCAGCCTGAAACAGGCCATCAGAAAATCATTCCACATACCTTCGGACACAACTACAGAAAATTACTCCACCTTTGGCCAGGCTTATCTCTGAGGCTCCCTCTGTCCATGGTAAGGGGCTATAAGTAATTTCACTAACACCACTATTTCTTTGTTTATCAAAAAGATAAAATAAATTTCCTTAGAAAATCTTTCCACATTTTAGCGAAAACTATTCAACAGGGGTGCCGCTAGGCGTTTTTGCGCAGGTAAACAGAAAATTTATCCACCTTTGAGTACGACTCGAGAACTGGGCAGCATGCCAAACATAAAATCCATCCACATATGGAACAGAAAAGTGACATGGTCACAATCAATTTAGTACAGAAAATTTTCCACCTTTAGCCTTTCCTGTTACGCGACTCATACATAAAAGAATTCCACGTATGTCTTAGTCAAACAGGTACAACCTAAAATCACTCCACATAAGAATACAGAAATGTAGTAACTTATTGTTATAACGATTTAATTTTATGATAACGATTAATCAGACTGACTTATGTGACAATGTAACGTGACTATTTCTTAAGATGTGACAACTTCGATTTTCATCAGGAAAGGCAGAACGTGCATGAATATCAGGAGGCAACGGTGAGTAGAAGTTATCCACAGAAAATAACTCCAACATAAAATTTCGCCAGATCAGAAAGTTATCAACAGGAAAAATACTCTACGTATAGCAGGAAAAAACTCCACATATAACAGAAAATCACTCCACTTCAGACAGGAAAAACATCCACATAAACACCTGCAACTTATGATTATCTCAAAAAAACACCCCCTTAAAATATAAAGATCTAAACTATAAAGAAAAGAAAAACGTATAGGATCTTTTTTTGAGTAGATCCTCTAAAAACCGATCCTTAAAGCAGGACATCCCTCAAAAAAGAGATGCCGCGAGACCAGTCTAAGAGGATCCTTGTTAGCGGATTCATTCTCTGGAAGCCAGTGCTCAATCAGTTCTGTCAGCACATCCTTCATCTCACGACCCTGCAAAAACAGGCCGTCTTAACCTACGTGCAGATCTTCGTCGATATTAGTCTGCAATTTTTTACAGTCCCGGCAGGTGGCTTACTCACTGCATCCAGCGCCGGTGCTAACTGCCGATGTTGTCCCAGTTTCATTTTCATGCAAGCAGCTCCAGAATTTTCGTTTGTCATCACATCGATCTCCCCTTTGCACTGCCGTCTGTCGTGTCAAATACGGTTCCACCATCCAGCATTGTGCGTATGTACACCTGTCGCTGAGTCGTCGCAGTTTTAAGCGCCGGAACACCGGTATCCTCGATTGACTCTTTAAGGACCTCAAGCATGCGCGTAGAGGCAACTTTTTTGGTAATCAGGAATCGCGCAATCACGGCTGCAAGTTTTCGCGCGCCTCGACCACCGCCAGAATCGCGCCACAGGCAGCAAAATCGAGAGGTGAGGCGTCCCGGATAAGCACCAATCGCTGACCATAACGGCTGCTGAAGATATCGCCGTTATGGCCGCAGCGCCATCAATGACCACGTAGTCATAGTCCTTCAGCTGTTTACGCACGGTATAAACTTCTTTTTCGGATGCCGCTTCAGCCAAATCAAATTTGCACTTGGTTTCGTCGTACCAATTGCTGATGCTACCCTGAGGATCCGTATCCACCATCACAACCTTGAAGCCCTTGCGAGCCAGGCATGTTGCGATATTGATGGAGGTCGTCGTTTTCCCTACCCCGCCCTTCCCGTTCAGGAAGGAGATAATTTTGGTTGTCATCAGACGCCCCCTAAAGTTTATCTCTGGTGAATCACAGGATTACGTAATCCCAGGATTCTGGATTTTTAAATCACGGGATTATATGATTACAGGATATAGTAATCCCGTATCAGGAACAATAAGATACCCTGCAAGAATCACAGAATCACAGAATCACAGAATCACAGAATCACAGAATCACAGAATCACAGAATCACAGAATCACAGAATTATTGGTAATCGTAATTTCAAAGGCGACATGCTCAGCCTTTGTACTTCAGGTTTCTTAGCGCTAATTTATATAGTCTGTATCAGATGCGGGATTTACTGCCTATGTTAGCGGTAACGTTGGCGGGCTATAACGGATTTGTGGCCTGATGAAACCCGATTAAATGCGAGTCATTTTGAGAAGAGGTGTCCAATGGTCTGGTTGATTGTGAAGTAATATGGTAACTGCCGGAGTTGTTGTGCTTGTTTCGGAGGTGGCAAAGCGAAGCGATCGATTTGGTGCGCTGCTGGCTGCCTCCGCTGGTGACCGTTATGGTGCTCGTATGGATGAAGCTGGAAGGGCAAACACAGGAAAAATTGCCAGTCATGCATGGTACACATTTTGGTATGTGGTCCCTACCCTCCCGATGTTTCTCTGCTTTCCCCTCATGTTTCAACGATGGGGTTTCTGGATTGCGCTACTGGCTTCATGCATGATGACCGTGGTGATATTTTGGGGATATGCGCTTTTACTTCGTCGTTCAGTAATTGATCTGATTTGACACCGTAATTATGAGTTGGAAACCGTAGCAGGGATTTGAGAAAATAATCCATAATCCCATAATCCCATAATCCCATAATCCCATAATCCCATAATCCCATAATCCCATAATCCCATAATCCCATAATCGTCGGTATGAAAATCCTTTCAATGTTGCAACGACCAGGAGAGTCTAGCATCTTGAAATGCTTAGAGGGTTGCAGTCACAAAACAACATTAGCAAAAATAATCCTGCAATCCTGCAATCCTGCAATCCTGCAATCCTGCAATCCTGCATCCTGCAATCCTGCAATCCTGCAATCCTGCAATCCTGCAATCCTGCAATCCTGCAATCCTGCAATCCTGCAATCCTGCAATCCTGCAATCCTGCAATCCTGCAATCCTGCAATCCTGCAATCCTGCAATCCTGCAATCCTGCAATCCTGCAATCCTGCAATCCTGCAATCCTGCCTGAGTATTATCCGTCCTGCCAAATGACTAGGCTGATGACTGGCCGCAAATCTTCAACCGTAGCCAGACCGATTTCGCCGGTACCGCCAATGACAACAGCTATCGGTCGGGGAATAGAATAGGAGTCACGATTATCTGCGGTTGCTGGGATAACCGACGGTATCATTGCTCCAGTCGGCCGTTTAACGGTGATATTGTGCTTTCCATTCTCGCAGACTGGAATCGGTTTTATAAAGAGTGGTAGTAAACGGCGCTTTAAGCGCATCGATAGCACAACGTATCCGCCGAGGCATGACAGACGTTTTCAGCCACACGGCATAAATGGGCAAACTGCTGCAGCGTGTCCCCGGTAAAACTTCAACCAGCCTTCCATGTTCAATGTCCTGGTTCACCAGCCAGCGTGGCAGTTACGCAATACCATAACCCTCCAGCGTTGACGCTTAGACGGCACTCATCGTGCTAAAGCGTAGTCGTCCATTCGGCTGCCAGTAAATCATTTCTTCCTGCGCATTTTAATCAACCAAGGTTAAGAGCGCCCCTGCTCCAGCAGCGTGAGGTGAGGAAAGTCGGTGAGATCATCAGGACGATGAAGAACATCGCCTTCAGATAGCAAAGCAGGGGAGGCACAAAGCAGTAGCGCCTGATGCCCTAGCAGATGAGCGGTGAGATCGACATGGTGCCCCGGAGCGCCGATACGGATGGCCGATCGATACCATCGGCGGCCAGGTCTACTCGCTGTGTGGAAAGCCTCAGGTCCAGACCAAGCCCCTGCCAGCGTTGCGTCAACGGCAGTAAAACCGGCAATACCCATTTTTCACCCAGCAGGGGAGGGCTGCAATTCGTAGCTGACCTGAGGGGCGTTGACATGTGCCATCAGACGGTTTTCTGCGGCATTGAGGCTGGCGAGTATCTGCAGACAGTCCTGATAAAACACTTCACCTTCACGGGTGAGCGAGAGAGAGCGGGTGGTGCGCTGAAACAATTTTACCTGCAGACGAGCTTCCAGACGGGCAACGGCTTTGCCAACCGTCGAGCGGGATAGACCCAGTTGGTAAGCTGCCTGGCTGAACCCTCCGCCTGAGCGGCCTGTACAAAAGCGCGGATGCTGTTAAGCCGGTCAGCATTAATCATGAAAAACAACTCTTAGATTGGCGATTTGCATTCTTCAGTATGGTGAAAAATGAGCGTAACTGAAGAATAAATATCGTGGCAGGCTAATGTTTTCCCCCCAGGATGCTGCATGACAACTTCTTTTACTCTTTCCCGCACTCAGTTAATCAGGCTGCAAAGCGGGATATGCCTGGCCAGCTTCCTTGGCTGCCTGGATTTCACCATCGTGAATACCGCGTTGCCAGCGCTGCAGCGCTACTTCAGGTCGCGACGTGGTTGCCATGCAGTGGTCGATGACGCTATTTGTGATGGCGCTGTGCTGCTGCATGGTAATGTCAGCCCGTCTGGCTGAGCGCTTTGGCGCTAAGCACGTACTGTTCGGCGGTATGTTGCTGTTTGGCGTCGCCTGGTTGGGAGCGGGGCTGGCGGTCAATCTGACAGTGATGAACTTCTGCCGTTTGTTACAGGGAACAGGGTGGTGCAGTGCATACCGTCAGCGCGAGCATACTGGTCAGTGTTATGCCGTCTGCAGGGCGGGGCAGGGCGGGGCAGGGCGCTGGGCATGCTGTTTGCTGCTAATGGTTTAGGATTGGCTCTGGGGCCGATAGCCGGAGGTATTCTGGTCAGCTGGTTAGGCTGGCGAATCGGTTTTTTTGATCAATGTGCCGCTAATGCTGGTCAGTTTTCTATGCTGCATGGGCGCCATCCCGACGTCCTCAAGGAATGTGCAGGTCCGACTCGATATTTCAGGCTGGTTAATGATGAATGCCGGGCTGATACCGCTGCTGATCTGGGCCAGTCAGGTGGCGCGTTGGGGGCTACTGAGTGTAATTCACTCCTGTTGTTGATGTTGTCGCTGCTGTTTCTGCGGGGTTTTCCTCACCTTAGAAAAGCGCACGATCCAGCCGCTACTTGATTTGCGTATGCTGCGCAATAAGGACTTTGCGGCTGCCTGCATGTTATCGGTGCTGCTGGCCATATTTTATTGCAGCGCATTCATGCTGATCCCACTCAGGCTGGTTGCAGTCTTTCAACCAGTGATGCCCGGATCGGCCTGATGCTGCTGCCGGTGACGCTGGTGATGGCGGTGGTTTCACCGATTGCAGGCCACGCTGCCGACCGCTTCACTCCCTGGCCTGTGATGGCGGCAGGATTCATCGCGCTGTCACTGTCAGCGTTGCTACAGAGCTTTGGCAATATTCCTATAACTACCGTTTTCGCTGCATTTATACTGATGGGGGCCGGATGGGGTGCGATCCTCGGGCCTTCGGTTAATGCGGCGCTTGGCGCTTTGCCTGCGTCAAGGCATGCGCAGGGGATAGGGATTTCCTGGACGCTGCATAATCTCGGCAGCGCACTTGGGTTGGCCATTGCTGCACAAATCTATCAGGCAGGCGGTGCGAAGGCGGTTTTCAGCGGGTTATGATAGGACTTGCCGCGGGATCGTTGCTTGCCGTGGTGGCGGCACTTAGGGCGGCAAAGCGCGCCCAGCACACAGCGGCTGGCGCAGAGCGATGATTAGCCGCTGATGGTTTTCGCCGCAACTTTTTGCGTAGCTTCTGCAGCTTCGGTGGGATCACTGCCAGGCAGTAACGGTTTTCCTGACCCTCACCCGCCCAGTAATCCTGGTGGTAATCTTCTGCCGGCCACCATTTCGCATCGGTTCGATGGTGGTCACAACCGGATCGGCGTGTTCAGTCTGCGCGCGCGCAATCGCCGCTTTCGCTTCAGCAAGCTGTGCAGCATCTGCCGGGAACAGCGCTGAGCGGTACTGCGTCCCGATATCATTACCCTGGCGGTTCAACTGGGTGGGATCGTGAGTGGCAAAGCTGATATCCAGCAGGTCGCCATAGCTGACTTTGTCAGGGTTGAAGCCAATACGGATAGCTTCAGCGTGGCCGGTGTCCCCATTGCAAACCTGCTTATAGGTTGGGTTTTCGGTGTGGCCGCCGATGTAGCCGCTCTCGACCGATTCCACGCCGTCAATCTGTTTGAAGACTGCTTCAGTGCACCAGAAGCAGCCTCCGCCAATAGTTGCGTATTCTGTCGCCATGTTTAAACTCCTTCAGGGGTTTTCCTGCATATTGGCTATTGATATGGATTAACCTTAGCTTTTTGCAACGTCAGGTCAATGCGTTTTTAGCCTTTACCCGCCAGCCGCTGATATTTTGCCATTGTTTCGCGTCAGTTCGCCAAGCGGAAGATCGTTCATAAAGCAGTAAGTCGCTGAACGGTCATTACCAAGTTCCCTCATCCTGCTTGCGAGTGTTTTCCAGCGGGGCTGATATCCACTGTAGATCCAGCGCAGCGCAGCAGCGTCTCAATTTGGCAGATACGGTTTTTCTGAGAAAAGATAGTGCGAATTATCATTCTGCTTAGTTTATTTCGGAATGGCGTATAACCGTTGGATATTGGCCCCTCAACTGCGAACAAAAGAAAATAACCGTAATTTATAACGTATTGATTTATGTCAATACCTTATCAAAAAGGGTGTCTTTTGAACATTTCGCTTACTGCACGGCTGGCAGAAACGCTATCCAGCATCAATCCTGGCGCGACTGAGCGGCATAATGCCCGTGCTGGCGTCATGGATTACTTCGCCTGTCTGTTTTCCTGTACTGCACGGAAGCGTACTGGACAGCGGCCTGGACGCAATATTTCGCGTATTCCCGGCTGAACATTCGCTGGAAAACCTGGCGCTGCAGCTCGGCTATCTCAGTCATTCTCTGGATTTCGATGATTACCACGCTAATTTCCGCGGCCACCCCACTACTGTGGTGCTCTCCTCACTGCTGGCGCTGAGTACTACGCGTAAAGCGCAAAGCGTGGAGGATTTCCTCGATGCTTATGTTGTCGGGGTAGAACTGGCAGGCCGGTTAGGGAAAGCCATCGGCACGCGCCACTATTCGGCCGGATTCCACAGCACTGCCACGCTTGGAACCTTGCTGCCACTGGCGCAGCCTGCCGGTTATTGCAGCTCAGTAACGCCGAAACGCAGGTGGCCATCGGGCTGGCGGCGACTCAGGCCTCCGGTTTACGCAGCCAGTTTGGTTCAGCGGCTAAAACCTCTGCATGCCGGGCTGGCCGCCCGCAGCGCGGTCAACAGCGTACAGCTGGCTCAGGCGGGTTTCGCCGGGCAGAGCAGCGGTGTTTTGGAGAGCTTCCTGCAGGCGCTGGGCTTTGGTGCCGGACAGCCGGCTGACTTGCTACATGAGTGGGGATCCCCGTGGCGCATTGTTTCACCGGGCCTGGAGTTTAAACGCTACCCGACCTGTGGTGGCACCCACAGCGCGGCCGAAGCCGCATTCATCCTGCGTGAGCAGTTGCTGGCGAACGCGAAATTGTCTGACGTTGAACGGATTGAAGTCAGCTTTCCACCAGGCGCCGATACCGCACCGAATATCACCGCGCCGCGTAACGGCGTTGAAGCGCGTTTCAGCCTCGAATACGTGATTGCCGATGCGCTGCTGAACGGCAGCGTTGCGCTGGAAAATTACAGTGAAGCGCCGGTTGACGACGTGATTGCTGAACTCGCCGCGCGCGTCAGCCGCCATCCCGACCCGAGTGCGCCTGCGGATGAGCTCGATCCCGATCGTCGTTTCCATCGCGTCACGCTTTATCTGCGCAACGGCAGCTCGCTCAGCCACTGTGTTACGCGCCGTGAAACCGCCGCAGCGCCCACTGACGTCGAGGCCAAGCTGCGCAACAGTCTGGCAGCTCTGCCTGCCGCTCAGGCACAAACCATTTTCAACGATGCATGCCTGGCGGATAGCGCCGCGCTGCAGCGTCTTATTTTCCTGATTAGCCAATAACGAAAGGATCTCCCATGTCTGTGCAGAAAACCTCACCGCGCCAGCTGCGTCTCGGCCTGTTTGTTCAGGCGCTGGGCCACCACGTGGGCGGCTGGCGTGCTGAGGGGGCGAAAGGCTCTCCGACCGATGTCGAATGGTTTACCTGGATCGCCAAAAAGGCGAAGAAGGCCTGTTTGATATGTTCTTCGTTGGCGATGCGCTGGCAACCAGCGTTCACCGCCTCCCTTCCACCATGTCACGCCTGGAGCCCCTGACGCTGCTTTCCGCGTTGGCGGTGCAGACTAAATATATTGGTCTGGCGGCGACAGCCTCTACCACTTTCGATCAGCCGTTCCACCTGGCGCGCGCGCTGTCATCGGTCGACCATATCAGCCGTGGCCGCGGTGCGTGGAACGTGGTGACCTCATTTTCTGCTGATGCCGCGCGCAATTTCAGCCGTGAAGATCTGCCTTCCCACGCCGAACGCTACGACGTGGCGCGCGAGTTCATCGATGTGACCTTTAAACTGTGGAACGGTTGGGAAGAGGGCGCAATCGTGCGCGAAAAAGAGAGCGGTCGTTACTCTGACGAAGGGAAGATTCACGCTGCCAACCACAAAGGTAAATATTTCCAGGTGCAGGGACCGCTGAACATCGCCCGTTCCCCGCAGGGGCGTCCGGTGATTATTGAAGCCGGATCTTCCCCGGCCGGTCAGAAACTGGCGGCTGAAACTGCTGAAGTGGTGTTTACCGCAGCGGCCTCACTGGAAGAGGGGCAGGCGTTCTACCGCAGCCCAGAAACAGTTTGTGCGCGATGCTGGTCGCCAGCCGGATCATTTGCTGATCCTACCGGGCGTGATGCCGATTGTCGGGCGCACGCGTGCGGAGGCGCAGGAAACCTGGAACCAGCTGAATGAACTGGTTGATATCGATAACGGTATTGAACAGCTGTCCGCGCGCTTTGGCGTGGATATGACCGCCTATCCGCTGGATGGGCCGGTGCCGGAGATTGGCGGTACGGAAGGCGGGCAGAGCCGCGTCAAGCTGCTGACCGACCTCGCCGCGCGTGAAAACCTCACCTGCGCCAGCTGGCAGCCGTGGCGGCCGGTTCCCGCGGTCACCGGGTGATTGTGGGCACCGCCGAAGATATCGCCGATGACTTCCAGCAGTGGCTGGAACAGGACGGGGCGGACGGCTTCAACATCATGCCAGCGGTGCTGCCAAATCAGCTGGAGCTGTTTGTCGAACTGGTGGTGCCTGAGTTGCAGCGCCGTGGCCTGTTCCGCACCGAATATCATTACAGCACTCTGCGTGAAAACCTGGGGCTGCCGTCTATCGATGAAAATTTTGCTGCCGTGCCTGCACTGGCAACTGAGGGGTAACTGATGAAACACATTGTACTGACTGCCGCCGTACTGGCGCTGGCTCCAATCACCTCCGCCCTGGCCGCCGATCAGGATGTTGCCTTTGCCAGCAGCGTGAAGCCGAAGGCCGATGCGGCGCTGCACGCTACGCTGCCGGAAGACATTCTGAAGAAGGGCTATATTGTGGCGGGAACCAACCCCAACACGCCGCCTACTACTTTTTACCAGGCGGATAATAAAACCTGGCCGGGCGCGAGATTGATATTGTCAGCGCGGTTGCTGACCGCCTCGGTGTGGCCGTGCACTGGCGTGATACCGGGGGCTTTGACAACATTATTCCTGGTCTGAAATCTGGTCGTTACGATCTGGCCGCGTCTAATATCGATGCCAATAAGAAGCGTCTGCAGCAGGTTGATTTTGTTGGCTACTACAACGCATCTAAACTGGCGCTGGTCGCCCGTAAAGATGCGGAGCTGGGGCCATTCAACACCTTCGCCGAGCTGTGTGGCAAGACCGTGGGCGCGGGAGCAGGTACGTCGCAGATCACCCGCCTGCAAACCGCCAGCGAAGCCTGCATTGCCGATAAAAAACCAGCGATAACTATCCCGGTATTCCCGGATCGTCCGGCGGGCGTGCAGGCAGTAATCAGCGGTCGCGTGCCGATGTTCTTTGGTCCGTATGAAGGCCTGCGCTACCAGGCCAGCCACGTTAAGCCGCTGGCATTAGCGGGTGAGATCACCATTGAGGACACCATCGTCTCTATCGCTCTGCCAAAACAGTCGCCGCTGGAGAAGCCGATTCAGGCCGCATTGAACTCACTTATCAAAGATGGTACCTATCAGCAGATCCTCGATAAATGGGAAATTGGCTTCGGCGCGGTGAAAACAGCGGGCCTGAATGAAGAGATTGCCAAATGAGTGTGCGGCCTGACGACTCAGGCGCCGGGCTGCGCATTGTCGGTCACCGCCATTACGGGCGCTGGTTTAGCGCGCTGATCGTGCTGCTGTTGGTGGTGCTGATGGGGTCATCGGTGGTCAGCAATCCGCGCTTCGAGTGGGACGTGGTGGCGCAGAATCTGACGGAAGCCTCGATCCTCAACGGCGTGATAATGACCATCAAGCTGACGGCGATCTCCGTGCTGTTCGGCTTTGCCGGGGGAACGCTGCTGGCGCTGATGCGCCTGTCGGCCAATCCAGTGCTGGTCGGGGTGAGCTGGGCCTATACCTGGTTCTTCCGTGCGGTGCCGATGCTGGTCCAGCTGTTCCTCTGGTACAACATCGCTGCGCTCTATCCGAAGTTAACCCTGTCGCTGCCGTTTATCGGCGAGGTCTGGCATGCCACCACCAACGAGATTATCAGCCCGTTCAGCGCGGCGGTGATTGCGCTGGTGATGCACCAGTCGGCCTATGCGGCGGAAATTATCCGTGCCGGGATCCAGAGCGTTAATCCGGGCCAGCTGGAGGCGGCGAAAGCGTTAGGCTATCGTCCCGGCCAGATTTTCCGCCAGACCGTGCTGCCGCAGGCGATGCGCACCATTCTGCCTCCGGCAGGCAATGAAGTGATCGGTCAGCTGAAAACCACCGCCGTGGTTTCGGTGATTGCGCTGCAGGACGTGCTCTATTCGGCACAGATTATCTATCAGCGTACCTACGAGGTGATCCCGCTGCTGCTGGTTGCCACCGCTTGGTATCTGCTGATGACCTCAGTACTGTCCATTGGCCAGCATTATGTTGAAGCGTGGTTCAGCCGCGGTAACAGCCCGGCGAAACGCAGCTGGTTTCGCCGCCTGCCGCAGCAACAGGAGCAGGAATCATGAGTGAATCGATCAGCCTGCGCGGCATTCATAAACAATTTTCCGGCAAAACGGTACTGCGCGATATCAGTATGGATATTGCCGCCGGTTCGGTGACGGTAATCCTCGGGCCTTCCGGCTCCGGGAAATCAACGCTGCTGCGTTGTATTAACCACTTGGAAAAACTTGATGCCGGCACCATCCACGTGGGGCAATCGATGATTGGCTACCGCCGCAAGGGGCGGCATTTAGTGGAGATGCCGGAGAAACGCGTTGCCGCGCAGCGTCAGCGCATCGGCATGGTGTTCCAGCAGTTCAATCTGTTTCCGCACCGTACCGTGCTGCAGAATATCAGCGATGCGCCGCTGCGCATTCGTGGTGAGAAGCGTGCCGTGGTGGAAGCCCGCGCTCTGAAATTACTGGAGCAGGTCGGGCTGGCGCACCGGGCGCAGGCGTGGCCGCGCGAACTGTCCGGCGGCCAGCAGCAGCGCGTGGCGATTGCCCGGGCGCTGGCAATGGAGCCGGAAGTGATGCTGTTCGATGAGCCGACCTCGGCGCTGGACCCTGAACTGGTGGGTGAAGTACTGCAGGTGATGAAGCAGCTGGCACATTCCGGTATCACCATGGTGGTGGTCACCCACGAAATTGGGTTCGCCCGCGAAGTGGCGGATAACATCGTGTTTATGGATAACGGAACAGTAGTGGAAAGCGGCGATGCGCGCACATTACTGGACAATCCGCAACATCCGCGCCTGCGCGAATTTCTCGCCAGCGTGTTGTAACTTGTTAAAGTCTGCCTCTCCCTTGAGGCAGATGATTTTATTACCCCTAACTCAGCAATCCCGCCCCGACGTTCACCGACAGCCCCAGAATTGCCAGATTAAACACAAATGAAATCACCGACTGCAGCAGCGCGATCTGTCGCATATCGGTGGTGCCGGTTGCCACGTCGGCGGTTTGTGCCGCCACGGCGATGGTGAAGGAGAAGTAGATAAAATCCCAGTATCCCGGCTCGGCGGGCTTTTCAGGAAAAATCATCGGCGTGACCTTGGCCGTTCGATGTAAGTAGTGATGATGGGCGTAATGCATGGCAAAAGAGGTGGGCAGCAGCGCCCATGACACGACCAGCGTGGCGGCGGTCAGCAGCAGGTGCAGCACGCGCGGGGTGCCATGCAGTGCTTTTAGCGTGGTCAGCTCCAGCAGAATCGCCACAATACTGACCAGGCAGGTGAGCGTCACCATGCTCAACACCAGCGTGGCGCTCTCATCCTCAATTTTCGCGATATGCGGAATATCTTCATTCGGCGTACGCAGCATGCGTAACCACAAGAAAAACAGATACAGCCACGCCAGCACGTTCCAGCCGATCAGCAGCCGCTGAAGCAAACCCAGCTTAGCAGGAAGAAGGAAGAAACATAGCAGACCGGCGGTGATGGATGCGATCAGCCGCAGGCGGGCGTGCAAATAATGTTGCAATGAAATATGCATGGGTTCAGGGCTTAGTTAACGTTGATATAGAGGTTTAACTGTAGACGCTGCTGGCCTGAAACCCTCCCGACAAGCTTTAGATTGTTCCTCAGATATTTCTTTTGGTTATAAGCCATGTTTTTTCGGTCGTTTCCAATAAATCCTGACCTGATTAATATCACTTGGCAATTAGTGCTACCAATAATGCATTAAAAATAATCAGTTAAATTAATCAGCATATTTTGCTGATAAAACGGCAGAAAACAGGCATCAGATGATAGTTTTGCGCAACGTTACTAAAATATTTAACGCCCGTTCCGGCCCGGTAACCGCCGTTGATGATGTCAGCCTGCAGGTTGAGCAGGGGCAGATTTACGGCATTATCGGTTACAGCGGGGCAGGGAAAAGCACCTGATCCGCCTGCTGAACGGTCTTGAGAAGCCGACCTCCGGTAGCGTGACCGTCGCCGGGCAGGATATTGCCCAGACCAGTGGTGAAACGCTGCGTCAGGCACGCTTAAAAATCAGCATGATCTTCCAGCATTTCAATCTGCTGTGGTCGCGTACCGTCAGTGAAAACATCGCTTTCTCACTGCAGATTGCCGGTGCGCCGAAAGCAGCGATCCAGCGCCGCGTGCAGGAACTGATAGCCCTGGTCGGGCTGAGCGGCAAAGAACACGCGTATCCGTCCCAGCTGAGCGGCGGGCAGAAACAGCGCGTCGGAATTGCTCGCGCGCTGGCTAACAGCCCGGATGTTTTGCTGTGTGACGAGGCAACGTCGGCTCTCGATCCACAGACCACCGACGCCATTCTTGAGCTGCTGCTGGATATCAACCGTCAGCTGAGGCTCACCATCGTGCTGATCACTCACGAAATGCATGTCGTCCGCAAAATCTGCCATCGCGTGGCGGTGATGGAAGCCGGGCGCATCGTGGAAGAGGGCGAGGTGCTGTCGGTATTTACCCGCCGCAGCAGCCAATCACTCGCCAGTTCGTTAAGCAGACCACTGAATACAGCAGTGCGAACACACCCTTTAAACCTGGCGCTGGTCAATCCCACCGAAGGTGAAGTGCTGAAGCTGACCTTTGTCGGGCTGAGCACGCAGCAGCCGATCGTCGGTGAACTGACGCTGAAATACGCATTACCGTTCAATATTCTGCATGGAAAAATGACGCAAACCACCAACGGAACCTTTGGCGAACTGTGGTTGCAGGTCCCGGCCAGCAGCACCCAGCTGGAAAATATCCTGGCGGACCTGCACGCCCACGCAATCACGACCGAGGTGGTAAAAAATGTTTGAGACCCTGTTTCCTCATCTGAAGCTGGACGCACTCTGGTCCGCCACCGGTGAAACGCTGTATATGACCGCGCTGTCCGGCGTGGCAACTTTTGTGCTGGGGATTTTGCTCGGGCTGGCGCTGTTCCTTACCGCGCGCGGCGGGCTGTTCCAGAACCGTGCGGTTTACTCGACGATCTCCCTGCTGGTTAATGTCTTCCGCTCTATCCCTTTCATCATCCTGATTGTGCTGCTAATCCCGTTCACCAAAACGCTGATTGGCACCATTCTGGGTGCCGATGCGGCACTTCCGGCGCTGATTGTCGGTGCTGCCCCATTTTACGCCCGCCTGGTCGAGATTGGGTTGCGAGAGGTAGACAAGGGCGTGATCGAGGCTTCCCGTTCGATGGGCGCGCGCCTCAGCACTATGATTTTCCGTGTTCTGCTGGCGGAGTCCTCCCCGGCGCTGGTGTCCGGTATTACGGTGACGCTGATTGCGCTGGTGAGCTACAGCGCGATGGCGGGCGTGATTGGCGCGGGCGGCCTTGGCAATCTCGCTTATCTGGAAGGTTTTCAGCGCAACCACAGTGATGTCACGCTTGTGGCGACGCTCATGATTCTGGTGATCGTTTTTATCATCCAGTTCTTAGGTGATGTCATTACAACACGGCTCGATAAACGCTAACTTTTAGGAAACAAAATGAAAAAAACACTGACGCTGCTGGCTGCAGCAACTCTGGGTGCGCTGAGTTTGAGTGCATGGGCGGATACGCTGACCGTTGGCGCCTCTAACGTGCC
Source organism: Avena atlantica (assembly GCA_910589765.1). Classification (NCBI taxonomy): domain Eukaryota; kingdom Viridiplantae; phylum Streptophyta; class Magnoliopsida; order Poales; family Poaceae; genus Avena; species Avena atlantica. The sequence continues at coordinate 17,686 of CAJUWN010001924.1, forward strand.
GCACGCTGAAATTCTGGAGCAGGCTAAGCCGATACTGGCGAAGCAGGGCATCGATCTGGAAATCAAACCGTTCCAGGATTACATCCTGCCAAACACCGCGCTGGCGAGTCGTGATATCGACGCCAACTACTTCCAGCACATTCCCTATCTGAACAGCGTGCTGAAAGACCATGCTGATGATAAGAGCTATGATTTTGTCAGCGCCGGGGCAATCCATATCGAGCCGATTGGCATTTACTCGAAGAAATACAAATCGCTGAAGGATCTGCCTGAAAATGGCAAAGTGATCATGCGTGATGCGGTGGCGGAAGAGGGGCGAATTCTTTCCATCTTCGAGAAAGCGGGCGTGATCAAACTCAAGCCGGGCGTCAGTAAGGTTGATGCGCGCATCAGCGATATCGTTGAGAACCAGAAACACCTGAAGTTCCTCGCCAACGTTGAAGGCGCGCTGCTGCCGCAGATGTACAACAATGACGAAGGCGATGCGGTGGTGATTAACGCGAACTACGCAATTGATGCCGGACTCGATCCGGTGAAAGGCCCGATTGCAGTGGAGAGTGGTGAGAACAATCCTTATGCCAATATCATTACCGTGCATCGCGGCGACGAGAAGAAGCCGGATATCGTGGCGCTGGTTAACGTGCTGCACTCTAAAGCGATTCAGGACTGGATCCGCACCAAGTACAAAGGCGCGGTGATCCCGGTTAATAACTGATTTAAAGATTATTATTATTCGGATCATAGGGCTTCTTTTATGGAGCCCTTTTTTATATTTGCGTGTTTGTGCGCATGTCACGCAAGGTTTGTCGTCCAAGTCTGTAACGCGTTAACCTGATTATCTTTCTACAACACCTTCTAAAGGTTGCCTTAAAAAGGATTTTTTATATGGCTAAATTTTTATTACCCCTAGTGTTAATCATATTTATCGCTCTTACGTTAATGGCTTCGGTCGTTCTTTTATTTATATACGCACAGGGGCCTATGCATACAGTGATGAAAACCTTGCTGAATGTGTTGCCTATACACCCGAGCAGGCGAAAATGCGTGTGCTTCAGGCTATGCTGCATAAAGAGAATAACTGGAGTGACTGGCCGTCAGCGCAACGGGCGGCTAATGAAGCCGGTATTGGCTTTGTTGATTGGGATTTGCATAAGGGAGAGGACTCCTGGTTCGTCCCGTTCTACGATAATCGCTATCAAGACAAGGAGCAGTTCGGAATGCTTGATTGCGGTACGCTGATTGTTGAATTCGCGTCAGAAAAGTAACCGCCCGTCACTTCCCCGCATATCTGCTAACCTTATCTTTTTTAAGCATTCGTCACCTCTTTGCTGCAACGATACACTCTCCGGTAGCGCAACTTTACCCGGAGTAACGATGATATCGGTTAGCGGACTTAATAAATCTTTCAAGCATCATCAGGTACTTAACGATATCAACTTCAGCGTTGCACGGGGTGAGGTGGTATCGATTATTGGCCCTTCCGGCTCCGGAAAATCGACCCTGTTACGCTGCCTTAACCTGCTGGTTAAGCCCGATAGCGGCCAGCTGACGATCGGCGATCGCACCGTTGATGCTGCCGTATAAAACGCCGTGATGTAGGCCCGTTCCGCCAACAGAGCGCGATGGTCTTCCAGCATTACAACCTGTTTCGTAATAAAACTGCGCTGGAAAACATCACTGAGGTGTTGATCTACGGCCACGGCTATTCACGCCAGGACGCACGTGACAGGGCGATGGAACTACTGACCAGCGTCGGGCTGGCACATAAAGCCTCTGCTTACCCGGTTACGCTTTCCGGCGGGCAGCAGCAGCGTATTGGCATCGCCCGGGCGCTGAGCCTGGAGCCGCAGGCGCTGTTGCTGGATGAGCCAACCTCATCACTTGACCCAGAGCTGCGACGCGACATCCTCAATCTGATTGCCGACCTTGCCGCCCGTTCGCTCACAATGTTGATCGTTACCCATGAGATGCGCTTTGCCCGCGATATCTCCCGGCGCCTGCTGTTTATGGAGCAGGGGCAGATTATTGAGCAGGGCACGCCGGATGAGCTGTTCGATGCCTCCGGCAGCAGCCGTGTACACCGCTTCCTGCATGAAGCCGCCTGAACCCGGTACGGAAATCCACGATGAATTTTGATATCAGCTATATGTGGGGGATCCTCCCGCAGCTCCTCGGCTATCTGCCGATCACCCTGACTATTTCCCTGTTGTCGATTGTGCTGGCTACCGTGCTGGGGCTGGCCGTTGCGCTGCTGCTGCGCGGGGCGCGCCCGCTGGCGGCGCTGGCGCATCTCTATATCTCCTTTTTCGCGGGACGCCGGTGCTGGTCCAGCTGCTGATTATTTATTTCGGTCTGCCGCAGCTGTTCCCGGCGATGAACAGCCTTAGCGCGACCTGGGCGGTTATCATTGGCCTGAGCCTGAACAGCGCGGCCTATCTTGCGGAAGTGTTTCGCGCCGCGATCGATTCGGTGGATAAAGGCCAGTGGGAAGCCTCGCTGGCTTCCGGGCTGAATGGCTTCCAGGCTGCACGCCGCATCCTGTTGCCGCAGGCGTGCCGTAATGCGGTCCCTGCGGCCGGAAATATCTGGATTGGCCTGATAAAAAAACTCCTCGCTGGCTTTCACCCTTGGCGTGAGTGAACTGCTGGCGGGCGGCAAGCTGATTGCCACGGAATCGCTGAAGTATTTTGAAGCGTATTTTGCCGTCGGCCTGGTGTACTGGGCGCTGACGATAATTTTGAGCGCGTTACAGCGTCAGCTTGAGCGCTGGATCGGTAAACCTTACGTGGTCTGATTAGCGGGAAAAAACTGGGATGAAATTAGTAAAGCTGGCGCTGATTGCCTGCGCGTTACCTCTGCTCTATGGCTGTGATAAACCGGCTGATTCATCATCCGACCAGCCAGTACTGCGCGTTGGGGCAACGCCTGACGGCTATCCGCACTATTTTGTCGAAAATAAGGTCATCAAAGGGTTCAGTGCCGATATTTTGCAGGCGGTGGCGGACAAAATTCACTACAAAATTGAGTGGGTGACTTCCGACTGGGTGGGCGTACTGGGATCGCTGGAAACGGGTAAGGTTGACACCGTCGGCAACTTTGCGGACACCCCGGAGCGGCGTAAAAAATATGACTACAGCGTACCGTATTACTACTCGGCCGCCGCGCTGGCGGTTAGCGAAAATAATCACACTATTCACGGCCTGAACGATATGGCCGGAAAAAGCGTGGCGGCGGAATTGGGCTCCAACTATGCCAAAGTGCTCAAGGAGTTCGACCCGCAGAATAAAATCAGGCTGGTCACCTTTGAGGGGATGGATGTGATTGTCAGCAGCATCGCGCAGGGGAAAGTGGATGCGTTTGTCTCCGGCCAGGTGATCCTGCTGGGACAGATTAAGAAAAAGCATCTGCCGCTGAAGGTGGTTGGCGAGACCTTTGGTGAAAAGCAGGTGGCTCTGCCATTCCGTAAGGATGAGCGCGGAGAGGCGCTGAAGGCGAAAGTGGATGTGGCGCTGGAAGAACTGCGCGCAGAAGGTACGCTGAAGAAGATTTCCGAGAAGTGGTTCGACAGCGATCTCAGCGTCAGCTCACAGCCAGTAAAAGGATCACGCTGATGTCACTGCATCTTGCGCTGTTCCTGGAAACCACGGGCTGCCACTACTCAGGCTGGCGTATGCCGGGGGCTGTCAGGCTAACCCCGCTGACTGGGCCACGATTAAATCGCTGGCGCAAAAAGCAGAGGCGGCAAAGTTCGATCTGATTTTTATGGCGGATAAACTGTCTGTTGATGATATCTACGGTGACAGCGTGGTCGAGGCGGTGCGCCATCGGGTCACGGAGAGGCCCGAACCCTTTTCGGTGCTGTCGGCGATTGGCGCGGTAACGGAAAAAATCGGCTTGGCGGGCACGGTGTCCAGTTCGGTTATCCAGCCGTTTGCCGCAGCGCGCACTCTGGCCACCCTCGATCATCTGACCGGCGGTCGTGCGGGCTGGAACGTGGTGACATCAACCAGTGATGCAGAAGCGGCGAATTTCGGTCAGACGCTGTTATGCCATGAGCTGCGATATCGGAAGGCGGCAGCGTTTATTCAGGCGGTGCGCACGCTTTGGGACAGCTGGGCGGATAACGCTATCGTGGCCGATCGCCAGCAGGGGATCTATGCGCACGGTGAACGTATCCGCTATGCCAACATCAATACTCCGTGGTTCCAGAGCCGTGGCCCGCTCAATATGTCGCGCCCACCGCAGGGCCACCCGGTGACATTTCAGGCCGGAGGATCCGGACCCTTTATAGAGCTGGCGGCGCGTGAGGCTGATGCGGTTTTCGCCGCGGAGAAACCCGACCTCGCCTCCGCTCAGCGCTATTATGCCCAATTGAAAGCGCGAGTGGAGGCTCACGGGCGCGACGCGAATAGTTTGAAGATCCTGCCGGGGTTACAGCCGGTGATAGGCCGTACGCAGAGAGAGGCCGACGACCTGCTGGCCGAACTGTCGCAGCTGCATCATCCACTGGCCACCTTAACGCATCTGTCGAATACCATGAACTATGACTGGGCGCAGCACGGTTTAGACGACCCGATGCCGGACATCGCCGATCGGCTGGCGCGCCGCGAACGTTTTGCACCGATGCTGGCTTATGCCCGTGAGCAGAGGATGAGCGTCAGGCAGTTCACCTTCCGCTCTCATCAGCAGCCTAGCTTGCTCAGCGCCGGCCACTGCTTCATCAGCGTATCGATCAGCTCGTCCAGCTCCGCTCTGGTCGCGCCTTCGCGGGCGCGTACCGACATGCCCTGCAGCAGACAGCCAAGAAAAGCCGCCAGCGCACGAATATTGGTGCGCTCATCCAGTTCACCCGCCTTTTGGCGTAGCTGCAGAAACTCCAGCAGATTACTTTCCTGATTATTATGACGGTGGCGCAGCATCTCGGCCACTTCGCTGGAGTCTGCCGACAGCCCGCTGGAGGTGCAGATAAAGAAGCAGCCGCCCGGTTTCTTGCCATCGGTAAAGCAGGAAGCGGTTGAGCGGAAATAGTTCTCAATGCCGCTGGCGACGCAGCTTTCCGGGCAGGCGAGCGCAGCTTCATTCTGTCGGGGCGAATTTCTCTGTATAACGGTCCACAGCCGCGCGGAACATACCCTCTTTGTTGGTAAATTCTGCATACAGCGTGGGCGCTTTGGCTCCCGTTGCCTCGACTAAATCCGCGAGAGAAGTGCCTTCATAGCCGTGACGCCAGAAAAGCTCAAGCGCTTTGTCCAGCGCGGCTTCGCGATTGAAAGTCTTTGGCCGTCCCCGGCTTTTACGTGTCCCTGCGTCCTGCTCAGTAGTCATCATTCCTCACTTACGCAATACCGCATTAACGAATAAATTATCAATCAGTATAAAAATAATGTTCGCTCTTGTCGAGCGAGATTGTCGTCTGGTTTATAAGGATGTTCCTAAGAGAAGATCCTAACTTTAAAATAAATAAATTCAATGTGTTAACTATTAAATTATCGATCATTAATAAATTTTCTTTGACGCAGGTCAACAAGGCGTTTATTATTTACCTATCGATCGTTAATTAATTGACGACGGCAACATCAGACAACCTAAATTACTTAAGAGAAATCATTATGAAAAACATCAAAATGGCTCTGGCCGCTATCGCTCTGACTTCCGTATCTTTCGCTGGTTTCGCCGCTGACCTGGTTAACAACGAGCCGGTTCAGCAGCAGCAGATTGGCGTGATTTCTGCCAGTGGCGCAACCAATCTATCTTCACTGGAAGCCCAGCTTTCCGCTAAAGCGGATCAGGCCGGTGCCAAATCATTTCGTATCACCTCAGCATCAGGTGATAACAAAATGAACGGTACTGCGGTGATTTACCAGTAACAATGAAAATATTGAATGAGCATCAAGGGGGGATGATGAAAAGCCGTAAATTAGCCCTTGTTGCCGTCATCCTGAGCACAATATCGGGTGCCAGCCTGGCAGCACTTCCTGAGGGTAGAGTCATTACCGTTCAGCCGCTGACAACCAGCAGCTATGTGACCGGCAGTACCACGCTGGTGTCGCTGGATGTGCAGCTGTCGGGAAAGCAGGCCGCACCCGTAGCCAGAGCCTTACGTACCGCTTCGGCCTCTGGCGCGAGCAGCCTGTATGGCACCACGATTAGCTATCATTAAGTTGTGATATTCAAAAAAGCCGCTGCTCAGTCAGCGGCGTTTTTTTTATCTGTCCTCAAGAAGTTTACCCCGAGTGGTTTCCTGCTTTAACGCCGCAATCATCGCCTGCAAATTATTGGAACGGGTATCTTTGCGCCATACCAGCCAAATGGCAATCTGCCCCATTCCCTCACTCAAGGGCCACGCATGCACATTATCGCGCCCTGGCATATTCTCCAGCATGCTACGCGGGATTAGCGCCAGACCAGCTCCGGCGCTGACGCAGGCCAGAATGCCGTGATACGACTCCATTTCGAAAATTTTTCCCGGCGCGGCGTTCTCGCGTGAGAACCAGTTTTCAAACAGGCGGCGGTAAGAGCAGTTGGCGCGAAAGGCGTAGATGGTTGAACCGGAGATACTGGTGGCATCAGGTACGGGGGGATGGTTGAGCGCCGAGATCAGCACCATCTCTCTTCCACCACCGCGACACCCTCCAGCAGCGGGTGCTTCGGCGGGCCGTCGATAAAGGCGGCGGAATACTTCCCGGCGAGCACGCCGTCGGTCATATCGCCGGACGGTCCCGTTGAGAGATCCAGCTCAACCTGCGGCCAGTGCTGGTGATAGCGGGCGATCAGCGGTGGGCAGGCGTACGGCCGCAAAGCTCTCAATGGCGCCAAGGGTAAAAATCCCGCCAGGTAGCTGGCCGGAAACGCTGTGCTTTGCTTCGGTCGCCAGCGCCAGAATGCGCCGCGCATAGTCGAGGAAGGTTTTGCCGCTATCGGTGATGTACAGGCGCAGCTTTTCCCGGCGGAACAGTTCGCACTCCAGCTCCTCTTCCAACTGCTTTAAGCGCGTTGATATGTTGGAGGGCACGCGATGCAGCTTCTCTGCCGCCGCCGTAACGCTGCCCTCTTCAGCGATAGTGCGAAAGATTTCCAGCTGGGTCAGATCCATATCATTCTCTTTTAGAGTAAATAAATTTCTTTATTATTCATTTTTAAAGAATCAACGGCAAGCCTATGATGGATTCCATTGTGAACAACTTAAGGCGGCAATCATGACTCAGGTTTCCTCAAACGCAGCAATTTCTCGTAATCCAACCAGCGGTGAAATCTTTGCCCGCTATCCATTTGCCACGGCGCAGGACGTCGACAGCGCGCTGGCACAGACTAATAACGCCTTTCAGCCTGGCGCAGCAGCGCGATGATCATACGCGTACAGTTGCTAAACGCAATTGCCGGCGGCCTGCGTCAGCAGGCACGCGAGCTGGCTGAGATGATGACCAGTGAAATGGGCAAACCGATTGACCAGGGGCTGGCCGAAGTTGAAAAAAAGCGCAAAGCTGTGTGAATGGTATGGCGAACACGGCCCTGCCTACCTTGAGCGTGAAACCGACGCTGGTCGAAGGCGATAGGCCTTTGTTGACTATTTACCGCTCGGCCGGTGCTGTCGGTGATGCCGTGGAACTTTCCTGTTTGGCAGGTGCTACGCGGAGCGGTGCCAATTTTGCTGGCGGGGAATAGCTACCTGCTGAAACCTGCTCCGAACGTCATGGGCTGTGCGCTGCTGCTGCAACAGATCCTGCAGGATGCTGGCGTGCCGGAAGGGCTGTTTGCCGTGGTCAATGCCGACAACGACGGTGTGGCGCAGGCGATCAACGACCGTCGTATTGCCGCCGTCACCGTGACCGGGAGCGTGCGTGCCGGTGCGGCAATTGCCGCGCTTTCCGGTGCGGCAATCAAAAAATGCGTGCTGGAACTGGGCGGTTCCGATGCGTTTATCGTGCTGGCCGATGCCGACATTGATGCCGCAGTTAAAGGAGCAATTGCCGGCGCTTTATGAACAACGGCCAGCTGTGTATTTCGGCCAAGCGCATCATTGTGGAAGCGGCGGTCTTCGACCAGTTCTGCGAGAAATTTGTCACTGCAGTTAAAGCAATGAAAATCGGCGACCCGCGTGAAGCCGGCGTATGGATTGGCCCGATGGCGCGCTACGATCTGCGCGACGAGCTTGACTCACAGGTGCAGGCGACGCTGAAAGAGGGCGCAACGCTGCTGCTGGGTGGCCATGTACTGCCGGGGAAAGGTAACTACTATGCCCCCACGGTGCTGAGCAACGTGAAGCCGGGTATGACCAGCTTCGATCAGGAGCTGTTTGGTCCCGTTGCCTCGCTGATTGTGGCGGATGATGCCGATCATGCGGTAGCGATGGCGAATGACTCTGAGTTCGGCCTTGGCGGCAGCCTGTGGAGCAAGGACTTGTCCCGCGCTCAGCAGCTGGCATCACGCATCGAAACGGCGGTGTGTTTATCAACTCGCCGAGCTTCTCTGACCCGCGCGTGCCGATTGGCGGCGTTAAGAAAAGTGGTTTTGGTCGCGAATTGTCTCACTTCGGCCTGCGCGAGTTCACCAACACGCAGACCGTGTGGATCGAGTCCTGATCTTAGCTGGCCTGCGGGTAGTAGCGGCTAAGCCAGCTCTCCAGGCCTTCCGGTATCAGCGGGCGTGAGTAATAAAAACCCTGGATTTCATCGCAGCCTAATCGCTGCAGTGATGCCAGGGTTTGCAGATCCTCCACCCCTTCGGCCAGCACCACATACTCCAGCTCTTTCAGCATGGTGATCACGTGGCGGGCTATCACCTCGCTGGCCGGATCGTGCGACAGCTGCTGGATCAGCGAACGGTCGAGCTTGATAACGTCAACCGGGATGCGGCGCAGCGTGTTGATGTTGCTGTAACCGGATCCGAAATCATCCAGCGCGATGCGAAAGCCGCGTAGCTTCAGCATATCCAGCCCGCGCCGCGCCTCGGCGCTCTCCAGCACCTGCTCGGTTTCCAGACATTCAAGATTGAGATCTTCAGCCTGCAATCCTGCACGCAGTAGCTTCTCTTCCAGCTTATTGGCGAAGTCCGGGCGCGGAAAATCGCTGACGCACAGATTCACCGACGCCGGTAGGTTCAATCCTTTACTCCGCCACAGTTTGAGCTGCGCCAGCGTATGGTCTAACACCCAGTCGGTCAGCTCCTTCATTAGGTTGGTTTGTGCAGCCAGAGGGATAAATTCGTCAGGCGGGATATTGCCGTAAAGCGGATGATCCCAGCGCAGCAGCGTTTCCAGTCCGACGGGTTTGCCGTTGCGCAGCGAGATTTGTGGCTGATAGACCAGATAAAGTCCCGGCGTGCCGCGTAGCGCTGCGGCCAGGTCGTTTAGCAGGCGGAAGCTCTGATTTCTGCGCCCATCGCTGTCGGCGTTATACGCCATATAGTTCTGTTTCAGGCTGATTGCTTCATGCAGTGCACTGACTGCGCGGCGCAACACTTCCGAAACTTGCGAATCGACCGGAACAAAGCTGACTTCCCCGAGATACGGTTTGGCATCAACCGTAATATTATCGAAAATCTGTGCGCGAATGCCGCCGAGGCGCTGGCTGAGCTCACGTCCGCTGGGGCGTCGGGCTTGTCGCTCAGCAGGGCAAAGCGGCCCAGTGCAACGGTGTACAGCACATCATCACTGTCCAAACGCAGGCGGGTGCGCAGCGTGGCTGCCATCTCTTTGAGCAGCGTTTCCACCGCATTCATTCCTACCGAACGGGCGATCTCATAGGCGCGCGGCATATCAATACAGTCAATCAGCGTCAGATTATGCGGTTCGCTATTGCCCGCCTGCTGCAGCAGTTCAATATCCTTCAGCAGCCGCTGGCGGTTAGGCAGCAGCGTGACGACATCCTGATAGCCGGTGATATACCAGGCATCGAGGTAGCCCACCACCAGGCCTGCAAGCAGTGCCAGCAGCGCGGCTTTGTCTGCGCTGAAGGCATGCGGCTGGGTATCTGTGACGCACAGCGTGCCGATGATGATGCCTTCACGGTTGCGCAGCGGGGCGCCGGCATAGAAACGGATAAGGGCGCGCCAAGCGTCAGAGGATGCGCGCTGAAGCGTGGATCAAGATGCGTATCAGCACAAACCAGCACGTCATCCAGCTCCAGCGTGTGGCGGCAGAACGCATCCTGCAGCGAGGTCTGTTTCAGATCGAAGTTGCAGGCCGCTTTAATGTACTGGTTTTCATCGTCCAGCACCGATACGAAACCACCGGGGATTTCCAGCAGTTCGCTGGCCAGCTGGCTGAATTTTTTTAAAATATCATCGCGCGCCGCATCCTCGGATTTCAACATCTCCAGGGCAGCCAGACGTTTGGCATCGTCGCTACTAAAAGTCCCGCTCATGATTACGCTTCACATTAAGAGTTGTTGGCCCAAAGCGCAGCCAGATGAGATTCGAGTATCGGCCAGCGAGGGAAAGTCTTTATTGATAACTTGATGTGAATTATTTAATCAACGAATTTTTCACGCCTTTTACGCCGGAAGTATCACAAAATTAACGCCGGACGATCGCTAAAACAGGTAACCAACAAAAGCTGGTACTGAATAGGATTTTTTACCTGTCGCAAAACAGGGATAAGCAGTAAATTTCCTGCGCCGGGGAGAGGGCACGAACCCCGTACTCTGGCACCAGAAAAATCATAATTAACACTTTTACCTTCCATTAATTCTAATGGTGATGAGGTCTTGAATGCTTTTAAAACGCAGCTGTACTGTTGCCGTTGTTCTGCTGGTCACGTTTTCACTGACGGCGTGCGGCATGTCCCATCGTGGCAGGAATACCGCTATCGGCGCCGGTGTCGGTGCGGTGGGTGGCGCAGTGCTGACCGGCGGCAGCACCTGGGGAACCCTGGGCGGTGCGGCGATCGTGGCGTATCGGCCACGAAAGTCAGTCGCTAATCAATAACGCTATCCGTCTTTGCCGGATAGCGTTAGTTTTGCCAGATTCTGTCCAGCTGTTGCAGCATATGAGTGAAGCGCATAGCCGCCAGGGTTGAGCCCAATATCCAGATAGCCGGAACCGTTCGCAGCGTCCTCTGGCGCACAAAGGAAGAGCCTGCCACAGCGGCGAAGCGCTGACGCGGGCTGCGCAAGCCTTCATCTCATGATCGAGACACACCGCCCGCAGTGCTGGCAGCTTGCCAGATGCTCAATTCCCACCGTTGCCGTTCCCCAAAAACTGTCCTGCTGCTGCCAGGCATTCTCTATGCCCAGCTGCTGCATCACGTTGCCGAACAGGCTGCGTTTACCGAGGATCACCACGTGGCGTTCATCGAGCAGTGTAAAAAACCAGCAGCGGCTGTTGGCGCCAGGCTACCAGCTGGTCGCGGGCTTGCGCCAGCTGTTGGTCAAACCACGCCAGATGTGCTCTGGCTTCTGCCATTTTCCCTAAGCGCTCAGCCAGCCCCAGCAATCCGCTGCGCACTTTAGCCAGGGCTGGCCTTCCTCATCAATAAAGCTAACTCCATCGTCGGGGCGATCTTCTGCAATTGCTGCGCGTGCGGCCCGTAACCCTGCGAATAAACAATCAGGTCCGGTTTAAGCTGCGCCATAAATTCGAGTTTAGGCTCTGAACGCAGCCCGATGTCGAGCACGCTGGCGGGCAGGGCGGGTTCCTTCACCCACAGGCGATACTCGTGGGTATCCGCTGCGGCAATGGCAGCACGCCAAGGGCAAACAGCATTCCAGCGGCAGCCATTCGAGGGCGATAATGCGCGGCTCTGGCAGCGCAGCCGGGCGGGTAATCCCGTTAGCCAGGGGGCCAGCGCCAGCGCGATCAATAGTGCCGCCGCCGATGGTCCATCTCCCCGGCAGTGAACCGGGGGAGCGCTTATCAGAAAGCATAGGTAAGGCTGACAGAGTAGTTACGCGGTTCGCCGTACAGCGTATAGTCGCTGGCCCAGGCATAGTAACTGCGGTCAAACAGGTTGTTGATGTTGGCCTGCACTGCCACCTGCTTCGTTGCCTGATAGCGGGCAAACAGGTTAGCCAGCGGATAGCTGCTCTGATAGACAACGCGGTTTCCCCGTCCGGCCCGGTGTAGCATCCTGGTAGGTGCGGTTCTGCCAGTTGATGCCGCCACCGACTGTCAGGTCGCGCCGCATCGGCAACTGGTAGCGGCTAATAGCTTGAACGAAGTCTGCGGCATATTGCTGTTGTAACGGCCGCTCTCTGTTTTGGCCACATAGCGCGTGGCGCCAAAGGTCATCTGCAGGTTATCGGTTAACGCGCCGTTGAGTTCAAACTCTGCGCCTTTGCTACGGCCCCTCGCGTGCTGATATACGCCTGTTCGCTGCTGCCGTTAACGAAGTTGCTGCCGTCGGTTTTGCGCAGCATTTTCCTGCTCAATGCGGAATACCGCCACCGTTGCCGTCAGGCGGCCATCCATCCACGCGGATTTCAGTCCGGTTCATAACTTTTCCGGTAACCGGGTCGAGGTAGCGACCGTCTCTGTTGCGATAGGTTTGCGGCTGGAAGATGGAGGTGTAGCTGGCGTAGGCGGACCAGCTTTCGTTGATGTCATACACCAGCCCACCGTAAGGAGTGATGTTGTTTTTAGTCACGTCACCACTGCTGCCGTTAGTGCTCCACTGGGTATAGCGCGCGCCGAGGATCAGCGACAGGGATCGGCCAGTGAGAAACGGG
>CAJUWN010001925.1:0-5000 GCA_910589765.1 Avena atlantica
TGCGCGCCTGCTGCCTTCCTTGGATGTGGTAGCCGTTTCTCAGGCTCCCTCTCCGGAATCGAACCCTGATTCCCCGTTACCCGTTACAACCATGGTAGGCGCAGAACCTACCATCGACAGTTGATAAGGCAGACATTTGAAAGATGCGTCGCCGGCACGAAGGCCGTGCGATCAGCCAAAGTTATTCAGAGTCACCAAAGTAGACGATGGCCGAAACCACCGATTGGTTTTGATCTAATAAAAGCGTCCCTTCCGTCTCCGGTCGGGACTCTGTTGGCATGTATTAGCTCCAGTATTTCCGCAGTTATCCATGTAACTGAAGTACGATCTATTGAACCATAACTGATATAATGAGCCTTCCGCGGTTTCACCTTAATGTGGCTTGCACTTAGACATGCATGGCTTAATCTTTGAGACAAGCATATGATAACTGGCAGGATCAACCAGGTAGCTGTCGTCCACCCGCGAGGGGCTTCGTGAGCGTCTGTTTGAGATAGACCCCCGGGTCAAGCCCCGAAAGAGTCCCAGACTCAGCGTGATTTTATTTCGTTTTACCGTGAGAATTGCTTCACAGCGCAGGAGAGAGACACGCCCGTCCGCCACTAGGAGCGCTCGCCGTGTTCCGGCCCTTCACCACGGGTAAAACAAAGCGACGCCCTCCGGCGCACTGGGCTACCTCGGGGATGTCTTTCAATCCCCTTTTTTCGCCCGCGCTCCGAGAGACACGTCTTTCTTCTTTTTTTAGGGTCCGCGACGGGCACCCTTTCTTTCAGATTCAAACTTCTCCGTCCGACTCTTCGGTAGAATACCGTTCGTCTTAGGTAATCGTGCTCTGTTTACTTTCGCTCGGTGAGCAGAGAGTCAATGAAGCTCCTTGTGAGGTTTCCCTCCTCTGGAAGCAATAGTTTTGATCGATTGTCCGCTTTGGGCGGCCGTGACAGAAGCGACAGAGGGCCGCGGACGAGCTGTCGAGGAGGCGCTTTTCGATAACGTGACCGTACGAACACCCCTTGGTGAGGGTGCCCGCGCCACGCCGCTGTTCCGTTCACGTCCAACTTGTTTCGAAGCTTTCAACCGCAAGAACCACTCGGGCCGGTAATCAAAGATTTCCTTCCTTCGTGGGCGCGGCGGAGTGCATTCATCGCTCGGAGAGTGTTTTGACGGGAGCTACTAGGCTTCGCTCGCCGCCGACTACCAATCCAGGAGGACCCCCTCGGTCCATTGCGTGCACCACAAACGACTGATACGAAACGGGACGCTCGCTACTACGAACACAGCGGGATTTCGGACTTGTCGTGCGTAAGCTTACGTACTTCCTTCGTGCGTCCATTTGCTCTGTGCGGCGTGATTTTGCCTCAGGACGCGACTACCGGAAATATTTCAGCTAGAAGCACATTCGACTGGTTGGCGACACCGCGGGTAGGAACGAAAAAATACGGACCATGAATCCCACGGATCGCGTGCGACTTACGTACATGGACGCGCCGATGTCACACACCGAGGGAAGGCACTTACTCGCGCAGAGCGTTTTCGGCTAACCATCCCAAGCACCAGAGGGTCGACTCTTTTGTCAGGGAAGCGACACAAACCCAGAATTCATTCTCTCTCCTCCTAGGCGTTTTGACAACACGAACCGCTGTTATTCCCTTTTGAGAGACGTTCACGTACATTCGTCGGGTTTCACTCGTCGGAAAATACGCTTTTGCTCTTTGCGGGACGGACTTTTCATTCGAAAGAGCGCTTGGCACCGTAGAATGGCTACTCATCCGTCCCTGAACGTCTCTCGCGTAATCGTGTTTCTCTCATACCAGACCTCTCTCCTCCTATAGGCGTTTTGACAACACGAACCGCAGTTATTCTTTTCCCTTTTGAGCGTCTCTCACGTATATTCGTCGGTTTTTCACTCGTCGGAAAATACGTTTTCTCTTTGCGGGGCGGACTTTCAACATTTTGCAGAGCGTTAGCACCGTAAAAATGCGTACACGTCCGTCCCTGAGCGACACTCGCGGTGATCGTGTTTCTTCAGACCAGACCTCTCTCCTCCTATAGGCGTTTTGACAACACGAACCGCAGTTATTCCCTTTTGAGCGTCTCTCACGTATATTCGTCGGGTTTCACTCGTCGAAATACTGTTTCTCTTTGCGGGGCGGACTTTCTTCTTTATTTTGCAGAGCGTTAGCACCGTAAAAATGCGTACACGTCCGTCCCTGAGCGACACTCGCGGTGATCGTGTTTCTTTCAGACCAGACCTCTCTCCTCCTATAGGCGTTTTGACAACACGAACCGCAGTTATTCCCTTTTGAGCGACGCTCACGTATATTCGTCGGGTTTTCACCCGTCAGAAAGTACGTTTCCTCTTTGCGGGACGGACTTTTCCTCACTCTCACAGCGCATGCACCGTAAAAATGCGTACTCGTCCGTCCCCGAGCGTCCCTCGCGGTCATCGCGCTCCTCAGCCCGGGCCTCTCTCCTCCTATAGGCGTTTTGGCAACACGAACCGCAGTTATTCCCTTTTGAGCGACGTGCACGTACGCACGCCGGGCCCAGAGGCGTCAGGATATACCTCGCCTCCGCTCGGCGCTGCGGTGGGCGGCCGTTCGCCGCAGCCGAGCCGCAACGACTCTATGTCCGAGCGCTGACGCGCTGCGGACTCTGCGGCGAGCTCGGCCCGCCTCCGTCCCGCGCCGCGCCGCGAGGCACGGAGACGCTAGCGCGCGGCGGCTCGAGACCGGCGCGGCACGCTGCCGAGCCGATCAGGCTGCGGACCGTGCGGGGAGCTCGGCCGCCTCCGTCCCGCGCCGTGAGGCACGGAGACGCAGGCGCGTGGCGGTCCGAGTCCGGCGCGGCGCGCTGCCGAGCCGGCGCTGCCGGCCGCGGCGCTGCGCGCTGCACGCTGAGCACGGACTCGTACGACAAGCCCGCAGCCTCTGCGCACTCCGGCGGAGTGTGCCCTGAGGCCGCGGAGCCCGCCGTCAGCGCGGCAGACCGGCCAGACGGCCGGCCTGCCGGCCGCCGGCTCGCCGCGCGCCGACCGCGGCCGCGCTGCTCGTCACCGTACGGTGCGGAGCTGCGCGGCGCCGTCCCGTGCGCTGGGCACGGTACGGTGCGGTGCGCTGCGGTGCTGCGCCGTACGCACGAGCACAGCCGCTGCGGTGCGGACTTTTTCCCTGGCCAGTCCGACGGGCACCCGGGATGTCTCCGCGGGTAGAGGGACCGCCCGTCGCCAGCGCGCGCGCCCGGCACCGCGCGGAGCGGTGCGGCGCGGCGCGCCGGGCGCCGTCGACACTTAGTCTCTGGCGCGCCCGGCCAGACCCAGCCGCATGGTCTCCTCCTATAGGCGTTTTGACAACACGAACCGCTGTTATTCCCTTGCGAGCGCTCTCCGCCGCATTCTGCCAGTCGCAGGCGCGTCGGAAAGTGGTCGGCGGCCGAAATTTACGGACTTTGGAAGACCTACTCTGGACTTAGAAAAATTTTCGAAAACCAAAATTTTTTTTAACGTCGCGGGGTGTTGTGTGCGTGTCCGCCATACGCCCCCGGACCATTTTGGACCCGCCGTTCAACCGATTGCGTTAGAATGGACCAAAAATAGTCCGAGTCCCCAAATGACCGAATTGGGACGCGACTTCGCTTCGTGCGCGTGCCCGGGGGGTTGGCGACCCGTTCCGGCCCGTGTCCGAAACCCATTGAACCAAATTTTGAACGGAAATGATCCATTATTCCTGGGAGGCGCTAGAAGGACGGGACAAACGCCGTTCCCTCGGGGATCGGACCCGGAGGCTTGCGCCACATGCCCAAACGCACCTCCGACACCCTGCGGCCCATTCGAACGCCAAATTGAACAGAAATGATCCTTTATTCCCCCCCGGCGCTAGAGGGACGGGACGAACGCCGTTCCGCCGCGTTCCGGTCCGGGAGGACACGGGACGACGGCCCGGACGCCCCGCCAACACCCGGCGGTCCATTCGAACGCCGTATTGAACGAAAATGATCCTTTATTCCCCCGCGGCGCCAGAGGGACGATACGAGCGCCGATCCTTCGCGGGCCGGCCCAGGAGGACTCTGGCCATCGGCCTCGACTCACCTCTAGCGCACCGCGGTCCATTCGAACCCTGTTTTGAACGAAAATGGTCCATTAATCCCTCGCGGCGCTAGTCGGACAGGGCGAGCGTCGTGCCGCCGCGGGCCGGCCCGGGGGGACTCGGGCCAGCGGCCCCGACGCACCTCTCACACCCCGCAGACCATTCGAACGCTCAATTGAACAGAAATGATCCATTATCCACCCGTGGCGCTGGGAGGGCGGGACGAACGCCGTGCCTTCACTGATCGGCGCAGGAGGGCTGGCGCTGCCCGCCCGGACGCGAGTCCCACACGCCACGGGCCATACGAGCCCGCCAAACGATCATTAATGGTCCTTTATTCCCCGCGGGCGACAAGGGCGAGGTGCCCACGCGCACTCAACGGCATCGCGAGACGGACACCGGGCCGCACGGGCCACGGACTCCGACTACCGACACTGGTCGGTCGGTCAGTCAGCAGGCCGGCCGGAAAGCCCAGGCTTGCGCCGGGACGGATCGAAAATGAGCCGTCAGTCCGGGGACTCACTCTTGCGCTCCGGGCAGGGCAAAATGAAAGAAAAGAAGGGGTGATGCCAACGACATGGGGAGTTCCCAGGCGGTCTCCCATCCAAGTACTAACCCCACCCAGCGCTGCTTGACTTCGGTGTTCGGATGAGAACCGGTAGACCCAGCGCGGTATGGCCGTTGGCTGAAGGGACTCGGGCGCGGAGTCCCCTTGAGCCGGCCGGGCCCCCGATCCCAAGTGACTCGACATCGAGGACGCGATTCAAAACGAGACTCTGCTTCACGCACAAGGCCTAGCATATCTCCATGGCACACACATAGGCCACTTGCAGCACATCGAGGCCAGAAAAAAAAAGCTCCTGGCCACCGTGCCGGCCGGACTCGGCCCATCATCAGGCCGCATGCAGCCGGGCCGGC
>CAJUWN010001925.1:10000-17500 GCA_910589765.1 Avena atlantica
CTAGGGCCGCAATGTGCGTTCGAATTGTCAATGTTCATGTGTCCTGCAGTTCACATGGCAACGCGCAATTAGCTGCGTTCTTCATCGACCCACGAGCCAAGGGATCCACTGAAATGGTTTGTATTTTTTAAAACATTTTGAAGCCGGCGGAGCGCGTCGCGTGAGCGAGCTCTCGTGTACGGCGACAAGCAGTCAAGAGGAATACTTCCGAAGAAAATTGGAGTCCACCAGCGAAAAAAAAAAAAGAAGTCGATGAGACGCGACGCGCCTCATTTTCTCTGTGTGACTTCTTTTCTCTCTCTGTACGCTGTTAGCGCGGTTTTAAACTCCCAAACCATCAAGTCGCCTTTTACACCACCGGAGTGGAGGCATGGGTTAGACGGTATGTTGTGACCACCGGGTCGCGTCGGCGCGGATATGGAGAGGCTCTCGCCGCTCCACCGCATTACTATCAGCTCACCGGCAAAGAAGGCGACGCCCGCACTCTGAAATCAAAGCACTGGTCGAGCGAGGCGTACGCACTTCTGTAGGGTGTTTAGCGTCCGATACCGACACTTCATCTGGCCTCCCTGTTTTGGGCCATCTCCCGGTCATCTGCTCCGTCGTTCGATCAGGCAAGCCAGTCGGCGAGAGGACGTCCGCGCCGAGTAGAAGAGAGGAGCGCGCAAGGACCTGGTGACACGAGTGGAATCGAACCGTCTCTGACCGTGTCGGTGGCCCTACCTACGCATCTCGCTCTCTCCCTCTCGGGGGCCGTCCCTCTCCGAGGCGCAATCACGAACTCGGGAACGTAGTGGATTTTTACGACATAAAACCATCGGCGCGCAGAGGCCATACAGCCGTTACCCGCGCGCCTCGAGCGGTACTCTGACAGTCGTATCGTTTTGATTTTTATCGTAAAACTTTGCTTTCGCAAGAATACGGTAATGATCCTTCCGCAGGTTCACCTACGGAAACCTTGTTACGACTTTTACTTCCTCTAAATGATCAAGTTTGGTCATCTTTCCGGCGGCAGCGGCGATCCCGAAGGAACACCGCGCGCCAGTCCGAAGACCTCACTAAATCATTCAATCGGTAGTAGCGACGGGCGGTGTGTACAAAGGGCAGGGACGTAATCAAGGCGTGCTAATGACACGCCTTTACTGGGAATTCCTCGTTCATGGGGAACAATTTCAAGCCCCAATCCCAAGCACGAAGGTGTTTCAGCGGGTTACCCGGACCTTTCGGCCAGGGAGGACACGCTGATACCTTCATTGTAGCGCGCGTGCGGCCCAGAACATCTAAGGGCATCACAGACCTGTTATTGCTCAATCTCGTGCGGCTAGAAGCCGCCTGTCCCTCTAAGAAGATTTGTCTTCGCCGGCTGCAACAAAGGAAGCCGGAAACGACTAGTTAGCAGGCTAGAGTCTCGTTCGTTATCGCAATTAAGCAGACAAATCGCTCCACCAACTAAGAACGGCCATGCACCACCACCCACTGAATCAAGAAAGAGCTCTCAATCTGTCAATCCTTCCAGTGTCCGGGCCTGGTGAGGTTTCCCGTGTTGAGTCAAATTAAGCCGCAGGCTCCACTCCTGGTGGTGCCCTTCCGTCAATTCCTTTAAGTTTCAGCTTTGCAACCATACTTCCCCCGGAATTCAAAAACTTTGGTTTCCCGGAAGCTGCCCGATAAGGCATAAAAAGAACCTTTATCGGATGGCTAGTCAACATCGTTTATGGTTAGAACTAGGGCGGTATCTGATCGCCTTCGAACCTCTAACTTTCGTTCTTGATCAACGAGAACATCCTTGGCAAATGCTTTCGCTTCGGTCCGTCTTGCGACGATCCAAGAATTTCACCTCTAACGTCGCAATACGAATGCCCCCGCCTGTCTCCATTAATCATTACCTCTGGTTCTGAAAACCAACAAAATAGAACCGAGGTCCTATTCCATTATTCCATGCACTAGCATTCAGGCAATATCCAGCCTGCTTGAAGCACTCTAATTTGTTCAAAGTAAAAGTGCCGGCCCACCTCGACACTCAATGAAGAGCACCGCGACAGGATTGAATCGGCGCCGCCCAACGACCCGAAAGCCGCCAGCTAGACACGCCACCGGCAGGACGTCCCGCATCGCGTCAGTTTGACACCGTCGGGCGGTGAACCGACGGTGCGGGACACAGATCCAACTACGAGCTTTTTAACCGCAACAACTTTTATATACGCTATTGGAGCTGGAATTACCGCGGCTGCTGGCACCAGACTTGCCCTCCAATTGATACTCCTTAAAGGATTTAAAGTGTAGTCATTCCGATTACGGGGCCTCGGATGAGTCCCGTATCGTTATCTTTCGTCACTACCTCCCCGAGCCGGGAGTGGGTAATTTGCGCGCCTGCTGCCTTCCTTGGATGTGGTAGCCGTTTCTCAGGCTCCCTCTCCGGAATCGAACCCTGATTCCCCGTTACCCGTTACAACCATGGTAGGCGCAGAACCTACCATCGACAGTTGATAAGGCAGACATTTGAAAGATGCGTCGCCGGCACGAAGGCCGTGCGATCAGCCCAAAGTTATTCAGAGTCACCAAAGTAGACGATGGCCGAAACCACCGATTGGTTTTGATCTAATAAAAGCGTCCCTTCCGTCTCCGGTCGGGACTCTGTTGGCATGTATTAGCTCCAGTATTTCCGCAGTTATCCATGTAACTGAAGTACGATCTATTGAACCATAACTGATATAATGAGCCTTCCGCGGTTTCACCTTAATGTGGCTTGCACTTAGACATGCATGGCTTAATCTTTGAGACAAGCATATGATAACTGGCAGGATCAACCAGGTAGCTGTCGTCCACCCGCGAGGGGCTTCGTGAGCGTCTGTTTGAGATAGACCCCGGGTCAAGCCCCGAAAGAGTCCCAGACTCAGCGTGAAATTTTATTTCGTTTTACCGTGAGAATTGCTTCACAGCGCAGGAGAGCACGTCCGCCACTAGGGAGCGCTCGCCGTGTTGCCGGCCCTTCACCACGGGTAAAACAAGCGACGCCCTCCGGCGCACTGGGCTACCTCGGGGGATGTGTTTCAATCCCCTTTTTTCGCCCGCGCTCCGAGAGACACGTCTTTCTTTATTTTAGGGTCCGCGACGGGCACCCTTTCTTTCAGATTCAAACTTCTCCGTCCGACTCTTCGGTAGAATACCGTTCGTCTTAGGTAAGTCGTGCTCTGTAATACTTTCGCTCGGTGAGCAGAGAGTCAATGAAGCTCCTTGTGAGGTTTCCCTCTGGAAGCAATAGTTTTGATCGATTGTCCGCTTTGGGCGGCCGTGACAGAAGCGACAGAGGGCCGCGGACGAGCTGTCGAGGAGGCGCTTTTCGATAACGTGACCGTACGAACACCCCTTGTGAGGGTGCCCGCGCCACGCCGCTGTTCCGTTCACGTCCAACTTGTTTCGAAGCTTTCAACCGCAAGAACCACTCGGGCCGGTAAATCAAAGATTTTCCTTCCTTCGTGGGCGCGGCGGAGTGCATTCATCGCTCGGAGAGTGTTTTGACGGGAGCTACTAGGCTTCGCTCGCCGCCGACTACCAATCCAGGAGGACCCCCTCGGTCTCCATTGCGTGCACCACAAACGACTGATACGAAACGGGACGCTCGCTACTACGAACACAGCGGGATTTCGGACTTGTCGTGCGTAAGCTTACGTACTTCCTTCGTGCGTCCATTTGCTCTGTGCGGCGTGATTTTGCCTCAGGACGCGACTACCGGAAATATTTCAGCTAGAAGCACATTCGACTGGTTGGCGACACCGCGGGTAGGAACGAAAAATACGGACCATGAATCCCACGGATCGCGTGCGACTTACGTACATGGACGCGCCGATGTCACACCGAGGGAAGGCACTTACTCGCGCAGAGCGTTTTCGGCTAACCATCCCAAGCACCAGAAGGTCGACTCTTTTGTCAGGGAAGCGACACAAACCCAGAATTCATTCTCTCTCCTCCTATAGGCGTTTTGACAACACGAACCGCTGTTATTCCCTTTTGAGAGACGTTCACGTACATTCGTCGGGTTTTCACTCGTCGGAAAATACGCTTTCTCTTTGCGGGACGGACTTTTCTCATTCGAAGAGCACTTGGCACCGTAGAATGGCTACTCATCCGTCCCTGAACGTCTCTCGCGGTAATCGTGTTTCTCTCATACCAGACCTCTCTCCTCCTATAGGCGTTTTGACAACACGAACCGCAGTTATTCCCTTTTGAGCGACGCTCACGTATATTCGTCGGGTTTTCACTCGTCGGAAAATACGTTTTCTCTTTGCGGGGCGGACTTTCAACATTTTGCAGAGCGTTAGCACCGTAAAAATGCGTACACGTCCGTCCCTGAGCGACACTCGCGGTAATCGTGTTTCTCTCAGACCAGACCTCTCTCCTCCTATAGGCGTTTTGACAACACGAACCGCAGTTATTCCCTTTTGAGCGTCTCTCACGTATATTCGTCGGGTTTTCACTCGTCGGAAAATACGTTTTCTCTTTGCGGGGCGGACTTTCTTCATTTTGCAGAGCGTTAGCACCGTAAAAATGCGTACACGTCCGTCCCTGAGCGACACTCGCGGTGATCGTGTTTCTTTCAGACCAGACCTCTCTCCTCCTATAGGCGTTTTGACAACACGAACCGCAGTTATTCCCTTTTGAGCGACGCTCACGTATATTCGTCGGGTTTTCACCCGTCAGAAAGTACGTTTCCTCTTTGCGGGACGGACTTTTCCTCACTCTCACAGCGCATGCACCGTAAAAATGCGTACTCGTCCGTCCCCGAGCGTCCCTCGCGGTCATCGCGCTCCTCAGCCCGGGCCTCTCTCCTCCTATAGGCGTTTTGGCAACACGAACCGCAGTTATTCCCTTTTGAGCGACGTGCACGTACGCACGCCGGGCCCAGAGGCGTCAGGATATACCTCGCCTCCGCTCGGCGCTGCGGTGGGCGGCCGTTCGCCGCAGCCGAGCCGCACGACTCTATGTCCGAGCGCTGACGCGCTGCGGACTCTGCGGCGAGCTCGGCCCGCCTCCGTCCCGCGCCGCGCCGCGAGGCACGGAGACGCAAGCGCGCGGCGGCTCGAGACCGGCGCGGCACGCTGCCGAGCCGATCAGGCTGCGGACCGTGCGGGGAGCTCGGCCCGCCTCCGTCCCGCGCCGTGAGGCACGGAGACGCAGGCGCGCGGCGGTCCGAGTCCGGCGCGGCGCGCTGCCGAGCCGGCGCTGCCGGCCGCGGCGCTGCGCGCTGCACGCTGAGCACGGACTCGTACGACAAGCCCGCAGCCTCTGCGCACTCCGGCGGAGTGTGCCCTGAGGCCGCGGAGCCCGCCGTCAGCGCGGCAGACCGGCCAGACGGCCGGCCTGCCGGCGTGCCGGCTCGCCGCGCGCCGACCGCGGCCGCGCTGCTCGTCACCGTACGGTGCGGAGCTGCGCGGCGCCGTCCCGTGCGCTAGGGCACGGTACGGTGCGGTGCGCTGCGCTGCGGTGCTGCGCCGTACGCACGAGCACAGCCGCTGCGGTGCGGACTTTTTCCCTGGCCAGTCCGACGGGCACCCGGGATGTCTCCGCGGGTAGAGGGACCGCCCGTCGCCAGCGCGCGCGCCCGGCACCGCGCGGAGCGGTGCGGCGCGGCGCGCCGGGCGCCGTCGACACTTAGTCTCTGGCGCGCCCGGCCAGACCCAGCCGCATGGTCTCCTCCTATAGGCGTTTTGACAACACGAACCGCTGTTATTCCCTTGCGAGCGCTCTCCGCCGCATTCTGCCAGTCGCAGGCGCGTCGGAAAGTGGTCGGCGGCCGAAATTTACGGACTTTGGAAGACCTACTCTGGACTTAGAAAAATTTTCGAAAACCAAAATTTTTTTTAACGTCGCGGGGTGTTGTGTGCGTGTCCGCCATACGCCCCCGGACCATTTTGGACCCGCCGTTCAACCGATTGCGTTAGAATGGACCAAAAATAGTCCGAGTCCCCAAATGACCGAATTGGGACGCGACTTCGCTTCGTGCGCGTGCCCGGGGGGTTGGCGACCCGTTCCGGCCCGTGTCCGAAACCCATTGAACCAAATTTTGAACGGAAATGATCCATTATTCCTGGGAGGCGCTAGAAGGACGGGACAAACGCCGTTCCCTCGGGGATCGGACCCGGAGGTCTTGCGCCACATGCCCAAACGCACCTCCGACACCCTGCGGCCCATTCGAACGCCAAATTGAACAGAAATGATCCTTTATTCCCCCGCGGCGCTAGAGGGACGGGACGAACGCCGTTCCGCCGCGTTCCGGTCCGGGAGGACACGGGACGACGGCCCGGACGCCCCGCCAACACCCGGCGGTCCATTCGAACGCCGGTTGAACCCTTTATTCCCCCGCGGCGCTAGAGGGACGGGACGAACGCCGTTCCGCCTCGGTCCGGCCCGGGAACGGGGCAAGACGCCCCGCCGATCCATTCGAACGCCGTATTGAACGAAAATGATCCCCCGCGGCGCCAGAGGGACGATACGAGCGCCGATCCTTCGCGGGCCGGCCCAGGAGGACTCTGGCCATCGGCCTCGACTCACCTCTAGCGCACCGCGGTCCATTCGAACCCTGTTTTGAACGAAAATGGTCCATTAATCCCTCGCGGCGCTAGTCGGACAGGGCGAGCGTCGTGCCGCCGCGGGCCGGCCCGGGGGGACTCGGGCCAGCGGCCCCGACGCACCTCTCACACCCCGCAGACCATTCGAACGCTTAATTGAACAGAAATGATCCATTATCCACCCGTGGCGCTGGGAGGGCGGGACGAACGCCGTGCCTTCACTGATCGGCGCAGGAGGGCTGGCGCTGCCCGCCCGGACGCGAGTCCCACACGCCACGGGCCATACGAGCCCGCCAAACGATCATTAATGGTCCTTTATTCCCCGCGGGCGACAAGGGCGAGGTGCCCACGCGCACTCAACGGCATCGCGAGACGGACACCGGGCCGCACGGGCCACGGACTCCGACTACCGACACTGGTCGGTCGGTCAGTCAGCAGGCCGGCCGGCCAGCCCAGGCTTGCGCCGGGACGGATCGAAAATGAGCCGTCAGTCCGGGGACTCACTCTTGCGCTCCGGGCAGGGCAAAATGAAAGAAAAGAAGGGGTGATGCCAACGACATGGGGAGTTCCCAGGCGGTCTCCCATCCAAGTACTAACCCCACCCAGCGCTGCTTGACTTCGGTGTTCGGATGAGAACCGGTAGACCCAGCGCGGTATGGCCGTTGGCTGAAGGGACTCGGGCGCGGAGTCCCCTTGAGCCGGCCGGGCCCCCGATCCCAAGTGACTCGACATCGAGGACGCGATTCAAAACGAGACTCTGCTTCACGCACAAGGCCTAGCATATCTCCATGGCACACACATAGGCCACTTGCAGCACATCGAGGCCAGAAAAAAAAAAGCTCCTGGCCACCGTGCCGGCCGGACTCGGCCCATCATCAGGCCGCATGCAGCCGGGCCGGCCGGACTCGGACTCGGACTCGGACTCGAACTTCAC
>CAJUWN010001925.1:20000-32500 GCA_910589765.1 Avena atlantica
GCTCTTCGCGCGCTGCCCCCTATCTCCCTGCTAGAGGCTTCCAGGGGGTGTGCGCACTTATACAGAAAAGATAACTCTCCCGGCAGCTCCCGACGGCGTCTCCGGGGCATGTTAGGTTACCCTGACGAGCTTTAAGGGCCCGATTGGAACGGTTCCGATGCTGGGTTCCGGAATAGGAACCGGATTCCCTTTCGCCCGACGGCGGTCTGCACCTCTGTTTGTTTTTCGCACAGGGCAAAAAGCATAGCAAGACTCGCGCATCGACTTCGGATTTCTCCTAGGGCTTAGGATCGACTGACTCGTGTGCAACGGCTGTTCACACGAAACCCTTCTACCACATCAGTCCTCCAGGGCCTCTCTGGAGTATTTGCTACTACCACCAAGATCTGCACCGTCGGCGGCTCCAGGCAGGCTCACGCCCAGACCCTTCTGCGCACACCGACGCGACCCTCCTACTCGTCAGAGCTTCATGGCGGACAAGTCCAGCCTCTCTTGCCCTGACGGCCGAGTATAAGCACGACGCTTCAGCGCCATCCATTTTCAGGGCTAGTTGCTTCGGCAGGTGAGTTGTTACACACTCCTTAGCGGATTCCGACTTCCATGGCCACCGTCCTGCTGTCTTAAGCAACCAACGCCTTTCATGGTTTCCAATGAGCGTCGATTTAGGCGCTTTAACTCGGCGTTTGGTTCATCCCACAGCGCCAGTTCTGCTTACCAAAATTGGCCCACTTGGCACTCTGATTCGTGAGTCTCGCGGCTTCACCTAAGCAAGCCGGAGTTCTCACCCATTTAAAGTTTGAGAATAGGTTGAGGTCGTTTCGGCCCCAAGGCCTCTAATCATTCGCTTTACCGGATGAAACTCTATATGAGCGCCAGCTATCCTGAGGGAAACTTCGGAGGGAACCAGCTACTAGATGGTTCGATTAGTCTTTCGCCCCTATACCCAGCTCCGACGATCGATTTGCACGTCAGAATCGCTACGGACCTCCATCAGGGTTTCCCCTGACTTCGTCCTGGCCAGGCATAGTTCACCATCTTTCGGGTCCCAACGTGTACGCTCTGGGTGCGCCACTTCTCAAAGAGAACGAGACGCCCCGGGGTTGCGGGCCGCCCGTGTAGGAACGACCATCACCCCTAAGCACCAGCACAAGTGCGTGGCCTTCACTTTCATTTCGCCTTTAGGTTTCGCAGAGCCCAATGACTCGCGCACATGTTAGACTCCTTGGTCCGTGTTTCAAGACGGGTCGGACGAGTATCGAAAGCAGAAGCGCCGCTGACCGGGTGCAGGCCTGTCCGAGTGTAGGCCGAAACGGCCATCGAACGCATCCTCTGTGCGGCCTCTTCCCAAGCTTTGATACCGTCGGGCGCCGATCAGGTCACCCGGGTCCGTGCAAACAGCAACGCGGCACAAGGCCACGCTCCGGCGCGGGCTCCACCAGGGGCCAGTGAACGGAACATCCCAACGGGTCGCGACGTCCTACTAGGCGAGAAGTGCAGCCCACCGCACCAGACAGATACCCCCAGGACGAGTGACGCCGTATGACCCGAACCGAAGCCCGAGCTGACGACGCCATCTGAACCCGAGGGCCACCGGCACGGTAAGCTTGAATCTCACCATTCGGACTTTTCGAACTCGTCCGTTTACACCACTTCAGTTTCACGTACTCTTGAACTCTCTCTTCAAAGTTCTTTTCACCTTTCCCTCACGGTACTTGTGTGCTATCGGTCTCGTGGTCATATTTAGCCTTAGATGGAGTTTACCACCCACTTAAGTCTGCACTCTCAAGCAAACCGACTCTAAGGAGAGACCCACACGACAACCGCTCCTGCTCTACGGGCCTGTCACCCTCTGTGTGGCCCCATTCAAGTTGGACTTGAACCAGTGAGCGAGTCGCCGTGTTGACGGGCCCTCCCAAACGCTACATTTCCCGCCGAGCGAGGCCCGGGGGATTCAGCGCTGGGCTCTTCCCTGTTCGCTCGCTGCTACTAGGGGAATCCTTGTTAGTTTCTTTTCCTCGGCTTAGTAATATGCTTAAATTCAGCCGGTAATCTCACCTGAACTGAGGTCGTGAAAGGCGAATCGCGCGGAGGCGAAACGCAAAGTGCGAGAAAATAATGCAAACTGCGCGGTTGCTCTTTGTAAGGCATACCTCCAAGTCTTCAAGACGGGCGGCGCGACGTCGAGTCCGAGAACAAGAAACGTCACACACCCGCCGCTTTTGGCAGAACGTCTGGAGGCTGTCTAGCGCACGAGGGCGCTCTCTGGCTATCCTTTATAAGACGTACCGCTAGGCAGAGTGCTTTCTCTTTACGGGGGAAGCGGTGAAGCGACCACCCTGAGGATTTTAAGAGTACCACGCTTGCGCGCGGAGACTCCAATCTCGCTCTGTCGTAAACGACAGAACAGTCTGGTCTTTGAGTTTGGTCAACCGACCCTCAGTCAGGTGTGGCCCAGGAACAAGTCCTAGGGCCGCAATGTGCGTTCGAATTGTCAATGTTCATGTGTCCTGCAGTTCACATGGCAACGCGCAATTAGCTGCGTTCTTCATCGACCCACGAGCCAAGGGATCCACTGAAATGGTTTGTATTTTTTAAAACATTTTGAAGCCGGCGGAGCGCGTCGCGTGAGCGAGCTCTCGTGTACGGCGACAAGCAGTCAAGAGGAATACTTCCGAAGAAAATTGGAGTCCACCAGCGAAAAAAAAAAAAAGAAGTCGATGAGACGCGACGCGCCTCATTTTCTCTGTGTGACTTCTTTTTCTCTCTGTACGCTGTTAGCGCGGTTTTAAACTCCCAAACCATCAAGTCGCCTTTTACACCACCGGAGTGGAGGCATGGGTTAGACGGTATGTTGTGACCACCGGGTCGCGTCGGCGCGGATATGGAGAGGCTCTCGCCGCT
The DNA here is from genome assembly GCA_910589765.1 of Avena atlantica. NCBI lineage: Eukaryota > Viridiplantae > Streptophyta > Magnoliopsida > Poales > Poaceae > Avena > Avena atlantica. The sequence goes on from CAJUWN010001925.1 coordinate 22,902, forward strand.
CCACCGCATTACTATCAGCTCACCGGCAAAGAAGGCGACGCCCGCACTCTGAAATCAAAGCACTGGTCGAGCGAGGCGTACGCACTTCTGTAGGGTGTTTAGCGTCCGATACCGACACTTCATCTGGCCTCCCTGTTTTGGGCCATCTCCCGGTCATCTGCTCCGTCGTTCGATCAGGCAAGCCAGTCGGCGAGAGGACGTCCGCGCCGAGTAGAAGAGAGGAGCGCGCAAGGACCTGGTGACACGAGTGGAATCGAACCGTCTCTGACCGTGTCGGTGGCCCTACCTACGCATCTCGCTCTCTCCCTCTCGGGGGCCGTCCCTCTCCGAGGCGCAATCACGAACTCGGGAACGTAGTGGATTTTTACGACATAAAACCATCGGCGCGCAGAGGCCATACAGCCGTTACCCGCGCGCCTCGAGCGGTACTCTGACAGTCGTATCGTTTTGATTTTTATCGTAAAACTTTGCTTTCGCAAGAATACGGTAATGATCCTTCCGCAGGTTCACCTACGGAAACCTTGTTACGACTTTTACTTCCTCTAAATGATCAAGTTTGGTCATCTTTCCGGCGGCAGCGGCGATCCCGAAGGAACACCGCGCGCCAGTCCGAAGACCTCACTAAATCATTCAATCGGTAGTAGCGACGGGCGGTGTGTACAAAGGGCAGGGACGTAATCAAGGCGTGCTAATGACACGCCTTTACTGGGAATTCCTCGTTCATGGGGAACAATTTCAAGCCCCAATCCCAAGCACGAAGGTGTTTCAGCGGGTTACCCGGACCTTTCGGCCAGGGAGGACACGCTGATACCTTCATTGTAGCGCGCGTGCGGCCCAGAACATCTAAGGGCATCACAGACCTGTTATTGCTCAATCTCGTGCGGCTAGAAGCCGCCTGTCCCTCTAAGAAGATTTGTCTTCGCCGGCTGCAACAAAGGAAGCCGGAAACGACTAGTTAGCAGGCTAGAGTCTCGTTCGTTATCGCAATTAAGCAGACAAATCGCTCCACCAACTAAGAACGGCCATGCACCACCACCCACTGAATCAAGAAAGAGCTCTCAATCTGTCAATCCTTCCAGTGTCCGGGCCTGGTGAGGTTTCCCGTGTTGAGTCAAATTAAGCCGCAGGCTCCACTCCTGGTGGTGCCCTTCCGTCAATTCCTTTAAGTTTCAGCTTTGCAACCATACTTCCCCGGAATTCAAAAACTTTGGTTTCCCGGAAGCTGCCCGATAAGGCATAAAAAGAACCTTTATCGGATGGCTAGTCAACATCGTTTATGGTTAGAACTAGGGCGGTATCTGATCGCCTTCGAACCTCTAACTTTCGTTCTTGATCAACGAGAACATCCTTGGCAAATGCTTTCGCTTCGGTCCGTCTTGCGACGATCCAAGAATTTCACCTCTAACGTCGCAATACGAATGCCCCCGCCTGTCTCCATTAATCATTACCTCTGGTTCTGAAAACCAACAAAATAGAACCGAGGTCCTATTCCATTATTCCATGCACTAGCATTCAGGCAATATCCAGCCTGCTTGAAGCACTCTAATTTGTTCAAAGTAAAAGTGCCGGCCCACCTCGACACTCAATGAAGAGCACCGCGACAGGATTGAATCGGCGCCGCCCAACGACCCGAAAGCCGCCAGCTAGACACGCCACCGGCAGGACGTCCCGCATCGCGTCAGTTTGACACCGTCGGGCGGTGAACCGACGGTGCGGGACACAGATCCAACTACGAGCTTTTTAACCGCAACAACTTTTATATACGCTATTGGAGCTGGAATTACCGCGGCTGCTGGCACCAGACTTGCCCTCCAATTGATACTCCTTAAAGGATTTAAAGTGTAGTCATTCCGATTACGGGGCCTCGGATGAGTCCCGTATCGTTATCTTTCGTCACTACCTCCCCGAGCCGGGAGTGGGTAATTTGCGCGCCTGCTGCCTTCCTTGGATGTGGTAGCCGTTTCTCAGGCTCCCTCTCCGGAATCGAACCCTGATTCCCCGTTACCCGTTACAACCATGGTAGGCGCAGAACCTACCATCGACAGTTGATAGGCAGACATTTGAAAGATGCGTCGCCGGCACGAAGGCCGTGCGATCAGCCCAAGTTATTCAGAGTCACCAAAGTAGACGATGGCCGAAACCACCGATTGGTTTTGATCTAATAAAAGCGTCCCTTCCGTCTCCGGTCGGGACTCTGTTGGCATGTATTAGCTCCAGTATTTCCGCAGTTATCCATGTAACTGAAGTACGATCTATTGAACCATAACTGATATAATGAGCCTTCCGCGGTTTCACCTTAATGTGGCTTGCACTTAGACATGCATGGCTTAATCTTTGAGACAAGCATATGATAACTGGCAGGATCAACCAGGTAGCTGTCGTCCACCCGCGAGGGGCTTCGTGAGCGTCTGTTTGAGATAGACCCCGGGTCAAGCCCCGAAAGAGTCCCAGACTCAGCGTGAAATTTTATTTCGTTTTACCGTGAGAATTGCTTCACAGCGCAGGAGAGCACGTCCGCCACTAGGGAGCGCTCGCCGTGTTGCCGGCCCTTCACCACGGGTAAAACAAGCGACGCCCTCCGGCGCACTGGGCTACCTCGGGGATGGTTTCAATCCCCTTTTTTCGCCGCGCTCCGAGAGAGAGTCTTTCTTTTTTTAGGGTCCGCGACGGGCACCCTTTCTTTCAGATTCAAACTTCTCCGTCCGACTCTTCGGTAGAATACCGTTCGTCGGTCTGCTCTGTAATACGCTCGGTGAGCAAGAGTCAATGAAGCTCCTTTGAGGTTTGGTCAAGCAATAGTTTTGTCGAGGTCCGCTTTGGGCCCGGAAGAAGCGACAGAGGGCCGCGGACGAGCGTCGAGGAGTCGCTTTTCGATAACGTGACCGTACGAACACCCCTTGTGATGGCCCGCGCCACGCCGCTGTTCCGTTCACGTCCAACTTGTTTCGAAGCTTTCAACCGCAAGAACCACTCGGGCCGGTAAATCAAAGATTTTCCTTCCTTCGTGGCGCGGCGGAGCGCGTCATCGCTCGGAGCGAGCTCTCGTGCTACGGCCGACAAGCAGTCAAGAGGAATACCTCCGAAGAAAATTGCGTGCACCACAAACGACTGATACGAAACGGGAGTCGATGAGACGCGACGCGCCTCATTTTCTCTGTGTGACTTCTTTTTCGTCTCTGTACGCTGTTAGCGCGGATTTTGCCTAAACTCCCAAACCATCAAGTCGCCTTTTACACCACCGGAGTGGAGGCATGGGTTAGACGGTATGTTGTGACCACCGGGTCGCGTCGGCGCGGATATGGAGAGGCTCTCGCCGCTCCACCGCATTACTATCAGCTCACCGGCAAAGAAGGCGACGCCCGCACTCTGAAATCAAAGCACTGGTCGAGCGAGGCGTACGCACTTCTGTAGGGTGTTTAGCGTCCGATACCGACACTTCATCTGGCCTCCCTGTTTTGGGCCATCTCCCGGTCATCTGCTCCGTCGTTCGATCAGGCAAGCCAGTCGGCGAGAGGACGTCCGCGCCGAGTAGAAGAGAGGAGCGCGCAAGGACCTGGTGACACGAGTGGAATCGAACCGTCTCTGACCGTGTCGGTGGCCCTACCTACGCATCTCGCTCTCTCCCTCTCGGGGGCCGTCCCTCTCCGAGGCGCAATCACGAACTCGGGAACGTAGTGGATTTTTACGACATAAAACCATCGGCGCGCAGAGGCCATACAGCCGTTACCCGCGCGCCTCGAGCGGTACTCTGACAGTCGTATCGTTTTGATTTTTATCGTAAAACTTTGCTTTCGCAAGAATACGGTAATGATCCTTCCGCAGGTTCACCTACGGAAACCTTGTTACGACTTTTACTTCCTCTAAATGATCAAGTTTGGTCATCTTTCCGGCGGCAGCGGCGATCCCGAAGGAACACCGCGCGCCAGTCCGAAGACCTCACTAAATCATTCAATCGGTAGTAGCGACGGGCGGTGTGTACAAAGGGCAGGGACGTAATCAAGGCGTGCTAATGACACGCCTTTACTGGGAATTCCTCGTTCATGGGGAACAATTTCAAGCCCCAATCCCAAGCACGAAGGTGTTTCAGCGGGTTACCCGGACCTTTCGGCCAGGGAGGACACGCTGATACCTTCATTGTAGCGCGCGTGCGGCCCAGAACATCTAAGGGCATCACAGACCTGTTATTGCTCAATCTCGTGCGGCTAGAAGCCGCCTGTCCCTCTAAGAAGATTTGTCTTCGCCGGCTGCAACAAAGGAAGCCGGAAACGACTAGTTAGCAGGCTAGAGTCTCGTTCGTTATCGCAATTAAGCAGACAAATCGCTCCACCAACTAAGAACGGCCATGCACCACCACCCACTGAATCAAGAAAGAGCTCTCAATCTGTCAATCCTTCCAGTGTCCGGGCCTGGTGAGGTTTCCCGTGTTGAGTCAAATTAAGCCGCAGGCTCCACTCCTGGTGGTGCCCTTCCGTCAATTCCTTTAAGTTTCAGCTTTGCAACCATACTTCCCCCGGAATTCAAAAACTTTGGTTTCCCGGAAGCTGCCCGATAAGGCATAAAAAGAACCTTTATCGGATGGCTAGTCAACATCGTTTATGGTTAGAACTAGGGCGGTATCTGATCGCCTTCGAACCTCTAACTTTCGTTCTTGATCAACGAGAACATCCTTGGCAAATGCTTTCGCTTCGGTCCGTCTTGCGACGATCCAAGAATTTCACCTCTAACGTCGCAATACGAATGCCCCCGCCTGTCTCCATTAATCATTACCTCTGGTTCTGAAAACCAACAAAATAGAACCGAGGTCCTATTCCATTATTCCATGCACTAGCATTCAGGCAATATCCAGCCTGCTTGAAGCACTCTAATTTGTTCAAAGTAAAAGTGCCGGCCCACCTCGACACTCAATGAAGAGCACCGCGACAGGATTGAATCGGCGCCGCCCAACGACCCGAAAGCCGCCAGCTAGACACGCCACCGGCAGGACGTCCCGCATCGCGTCAGTTTGACACCGTCGGGCGGTGAACCGACGGTGCGGGACACAGATCCAACTACGAGCTTTTTAACCGCAACAACTTTTATATACGCTATTGGAGCTGGAATTACCGCGGCTGCTGGCACCAGACTTGCCCTCCAATTGATACTCCTTAAAGGATTTAAAGTGTAGTCATTCCGATTACGGGGCCTCGGATGAGTCCCGTATCGTTATCTTTCGTCACTACCTCCCCGAGCCGGGAGTGGGTAATTTGCGCGCCTGCTGCCTTCCTTGGATGTGGTAGCCGTTTCTCAGGCTCCCTCTCCGGAATCGAACCCTGATTCCCCGTTACCCGTTACAACCATGGTAGGCGCAGAACCTACCATCGACAGTTGATAAGGCAGACATTTGAAAGATGCGTCGCCGGCACGAAGGCCGTGCGATCAGCCCAAAGTTATTCAGAGTCACCAAAGTAGACGATGGCCGAAACCACCGATTGGTTTTGATCTAATAAAAGCGTCCCTTCCGTCTCCGGTCGGGACTCTGTTGGCATGTATTAGCTCCAGTATTTCCGCAGTTATCCATGTAACTGAAGTACGATCTATTGAACCATAACTGATATAATGAGCCTTCCGCGGTTTCACCTTAATGTGGCTTGCACTTAGACATGCATGGCTTAATCTTTGAGACAAGCATATGATAACTGGCAGGATCAACCAGGTAGCTGTCGTCCACCCGCGAGGGGCTTCGTGAGCGTCTGTTTGAGATAGACCCCGGGTCAAGCCCCGAAAGAGTCCCAGACTCAGCGTGAAATTTTATTTCGTTTTACCGTGAGAATTGCTTCACAGCGCAGGAGAGCACGTCCGCCACTAGGGAGCGCTCGCCGTGTTGCCGGCCCTTCACCACGGGTAAAACAAGCGACGCCCTCCGGCGCACTGGGCTACCTCGGGGGATGTGTTTCAATCCCCTTTTTTCGCCCGCGCTCCGAGAGACACGTCTTTCTTTATTTTAGGGTCCGCGACGGGCACCCTTTCTTTCAGATTCAAACTTCTCCGTCCGACTCTTCGGTAGAATACCGTTCGTCTTAGGTAAGTCGTGCTCTGTAATACTTTCGCTCGGTGAGCAGAGAGTCAATGAAGCTCCTTGTGAGGTTTCCCTCTGGAAGCAATAGTTTTGATCGATTGTCCGCTTTGGGCGGCCGTGACAGAAGCGACAGAGGGCCGCGGACGAGCTGTCGAGGAGGCGCTTTTCGATAACGTGACCGTACGAACACCCCTTGTGAGGGTGCCCGCGCCACGCCGCTGTTCCGTTCACGTCCAACTTGTTTCGAAGCTTTCAACCGCAAGAACCACTCGGGCCGGTAAATCAAAGATTTTCCTTCCTTCGTGGGCGCGGCGGAGTGCATTCATCGCTCGGAGAGTGTTTTGACGGGAGCTACTAGGCTTCGCTCGCCGCCGACTACCAATCCAGGAGGACCCCCTCGGTCTCCATTGCGTGCACCACAAACGACTGATACGAAACGGGACGCTCGCTACTACGAACACAGCGGGATTTCGGACTTGTCGTGCGTAAGCTTACGTACTTCCTTCGTGCGTCCATTTGCTCTGTGCGGCGTGATTTTGCCTCAGGACGCGACTACCGGAAATATTTCAGCTAGAAGCACATTCGACTGGTTGGCGACACCGCGGGTAGGAACGAAAAATACGGACCATGAATCCCACGGATCGCGTGCGACTTACGTACATGGACGCGCCGATGTCACACCGAGGGAAGGCACTTACTCGCGCAGAGCGTTTTCGGCTAACCATCCCAAGCACCAGAAGGTCGACTCTTTTGTCAGGGAAGCGACACAAACCCAGAATTCATTCTCTCTCCTCCTATAGGCGTTTTGACAACACGAACCGCTGTTATTCCCTTTTGAGAGACGTTCACGTACATTCGTCGGGTTTTCACTCGTCGGAAAATACGCTTTCTCTTTGCGGGACGGACTTTTCTCATTCGAAGAGCGCTTGGCACCGTAGAATGGCTACTCATCCGTCCCTGAACGTCTCTCGCGGTAATCGTGTTTCTCTCATACCAGACCTCTCTCCTCCTATAGGCGTTTTGACAACACGAACCGCAGTTATTCCCTTTTGAGCGACGCTCACGTATATTCGTCGGGTTTTCACTCGTCAGAAAATACGTTTTCTCTTTGCGGGGCGGACTTTCAACATTTTGCAGAGCGTTAGCACCGTAAAAATGCGTACACGTCCGTCCCTGAGCGACACTCGCGGTGATCGTGTTTCTTTCAGACCAGACCTCTCTCCTCCTATAGGCGTTTTGACAACACGAACCGCAGTTATTCCCTTTTGAGCGTCTCTCACGTATATTCGTCGGGTTTTCACTCGTCGGAAAATACGTTTTCTCTTTGCGGGGCGGACTTTCTTCATTTTGCAGAGCGTTAGCACCGTAAAAATGCGTACACGTCCGTCCCTGAGCGACACTCGCGGTGATCGTGTTTCTTTCAGACCAGACCTCTCTCCTCCTATAGGCGTTTTGACAACACGAACCGCAGTTATTCCCTTTTGAGCGACGCTCACGTATATTCGTCGGGTTTTCACCCGTCAGAAAGTACGTTTCCTCTTTGCGGGACGGACTTTTCCTCACTCTCACAGCGCATGCACCGTAAAAATGCGTACTCGTCCGTCCCCGAGCGTCCCTCGCGGTCATCGCGCTCCTCAGCCCGGGCCTCTCTCCTCCTATAGGCGTTTTGGCAACACGAACCGCAGTTATTCCCTTTTGAGCGACGTGCACGTACGCACGCCGGGCCCAGAGGCGTCAGGATATACCTCGCCTCCGCTCGGCGCTGCGGTGGGCGGCCGTTCGCCGCAGCCGAGCCGCACGACTCTATGTCCGAGCGCTGACGCGCTGCGGACTCTGCGGCGAGCTCGGCCCGCCTCCGTCCCGCGCCGCGCCGCGCCGCGAGGCACGGAGACGCAAGCGCGCGGCGGCTCGAGACCGGCGCGGCACGCTGCCGAGCCGATCAGGCTGCGGACCGTGCGGGGAGCTCGGCCCGCCTCCGTCCCGCGCCGTGAGGCACGGAGACGCAGGCGCGCGGCGGTCCGAGCCGGCGCGGCGCGCTGCCGAGCCGGCGCTGCCGGCCGCGGCGCTGCGCGCTGCGCTGAGCACGGACTCGTACGACAAGCCCGCAGCCTCTGCGCACTCCGGCGGAGTGTGCCCTGAGGCCGCGGAGCCCGCCGTCAGCGCGGCAGACCGGCCAGACGGCCGGCCTGCCGGCGTGCCGGCTCGCCGCGCGCCGACCGCGGCCGCGCTGCTCGTCACCGTACGGTGCGGAGCTGCGCGGCGCCGTCCCGTGCGCTAGGGCACGGTACGGTGCGGTGCGCTGCGCTGCGGTGCTGCGCCGTACGCACGAGCACAGCCGCTGCGGTGCGGACTTTTTCCCTGGCCAGTCCGACGGGCACCCGGGATGTCTCCGCGGGTAGAGGGACCGCCCGTCGCCAGCGCGCGCGCCCGGCACCGCGCGGAGCGGTGCGGCGCGGCGCGCCGGGCGCCGTCGACACTTAGTCTCTGGCGCGCCCGGCCAGACCCAGCCGCATGGTCTCCTCCTATAGGCGTTTTGACAACACGAACCGCTGTTATTCCCTTGCGAGCGCTCTCCGCCGCATTCTGCCAGTCGCAGGCGCGTCGGAAAGTGGTCGGCGGCCGAAATTTACGGACTTTGGAAGACCTACTCTGGACTTAGAAAAATTTTCGAAAACCAAAATTTTTTTTAACGTCGCGGGGTGTTGTGTGCGTGTCCGCCATACGCCCCCGGACCATTTTGGACCCGCCGTTCAACCGATTGCGTTAGAATGGACCAAAAATAGTCCGAGTCCCCAAATGACCGAATTGGGACGCGACTTCGCTTCGTGCGCGTGCCCGGGGGTTGGCGACCCGTTCCGGCCCGTGTCCGAAACCCATTGAACCAAATTTTGAACGGAAATGATCCATTATTCCTGGGAGGCGCTAGAAGGACGGGACAAACGCCGTTCCCTCGGGGATCGGACCCGGAGGTCTTGCGCCACATGCCCAAACGCACCTCCGACACCCTGCGGCCCATTCGAACGCCAAATTGAACAGAAATGATCCTTTATTCCCCCGCGGCGCTAGAGGGACGGGACGAACGCCGTTCCGCCGCGTTCCGGTCCGGAGGACACGGGACGACGGCCCGGACGCCCCGCCAACACCCGGCGGTCCATTCGAACGCCGTGTTGAACGAAAATGATCCTTTATTCCCCCGGGGCTAGAGGGACGGGACGAACGCCGTTCCGCCTCGGTCCGGCCGGGAGGACACGGGCACCGGCCCAGACGCCCCGCCGACACCCGGCGGTCCATTCGAACGCCGTATTGAACGAAAATGATCCTTTATTCCCCCGCGGCGCCAGAGGGACGATACGAGCGCCGATCCTTCGCGGGCCGGCCCAGGAGGACTCTGGCCATCGGCCTCGACTCACCTCTAGCGCACCGCGGTCCATTCGAACCCTGTTTTGAACGAAAATGGTCCATTAATCCCTCGCGGCGCTAGTCGGACAGGGCGAGCGTCGTGCCGCCGCGGGCCGGCCCGGGGGGACTCGGGCCAGCGGCCCCG
>CAJUWN010001925.1:37500-46567 GCA_910589765.1 Avena atlantica
TCTTTTCACCTTTCCCTCACGGTACTTGTGTGCTATCGGTCTCGTGGTCATATTTAGCCTTAGATGGAGTTTACCACCCACTTAAGTCTGCACTCTCAAGCAAACCGACTCTAAGGAGAGACCCACACGACAACCGCTCCTGCTCTACGGGCCTGTCACCCTCTGTGTGGCCCCATTCAAGTTGGACTTGAACCAGTGAGCGAGTCGCCGTGTTGACGGGCCCTCCCAAACGCTACATTTCCCGCCGAGCGAGGCCCGGGGGATTCAGCGCTGGGCTCTTCCCTGTTCGCTCGCTGCTACTAGGGGAATCCTTGTTAGTTTCTTTTCCTCGGCTTAGTAATATGCTTAAATTCAGCCGGTAATCTCACCTGAACTGAGGTCGTGAAAGGCGAATCGCGCGGAGGCGAAACGCAAAGTGCGAGAAAATAATGCAAACTGCGCGGTTGCTCTTTGTAAGGCATACCTCCAAGTCTTCAAGACGGGCGGCGCGACGTCGAGTCCGAGAACAAGAAACGTCACACACCCGCCGCTTTTGGCAGAACGTCTGGAGGCTGTCTAGCGCACGAGGGCGCTCTCTGGCTATCCTTTATAAGACGTACCGCTAGGCAGAGTGCTTTCTCTTTACGGGGGAAGCGGTGAAGCGACCACCCTGAGGATTTTAAGAGTACCACGCTTGCGCGCGGAGACTCCAATCTCGCTCTGTCGTAAACGACAGAACAGTCTGGTCTTTGAGTTTGGTCAACCGACCCTCAGTCAGGTGTGGCCCAGGAACAAGTCCTAGGGCCGCAATGTGCGTTCGAATTGTCAATGTTCATGTGTCCTGCAGTTCACATGGCAACGCGCAATTAGCTGCGTTCTTCATCGACCCACGAGCCAAGGGATCCACTGAAATGGTTTGTATTTTTTAAAACATTTTGAAGCCGGCGGAGCGCGTCGCGTGAGCGAGCTCTCGTGTACGGCGACAAGCAGTCAAGAGGAATACTTCCGAAGAAAATTGGAGTCCACCAGCGAAAAAAAAAAAGAAGTCGATGAGACGCGACGCGCCTCATTTTCTCTGTGTGACTTCTTTTCTCTCTGTACGCTGTTAGCGCGGTTTTAAACTCCCAAACCATCAAGTCGCCTTTTACACCACCGGAGTGGAGGCATGGGTTAGACGGTATGTTGTGACCACCGGGTCGCGTCGGCGCGGATATGGAGAGGCTCTCGCCGCTCCACCGCATTACTATCAGCTCACCGGCAAAGAAGGCGACGCCCGCACTCTGAAATCAAAGCACTGGTCGAGCGAGGCGTACGCACTTCTGTAGGGTGTTTAGCGTCCGATACCGACACTTCATCTGGCCTCCCTGTTTTGGGCCATCTCCCGGTCATCTGCTCCGTCGTTCGATCAGGCAAGCCAGTCGGCGAGAGGACGTCCGCGCCGAGTAGAAGAGAGGAGCGCGCAAGGACCTGGTGACACGAGTGGAATCGAACCGTCTCTGACCGTGTCGGTGGCCCTACCTACGCATCTCGCTCTCTCCCTCTCGGGGGCCGTCCCTCTCCGAGGCGCAATCACGAACTCGGGAACGTAGTGGATTTTTACGACATAAAACCATCGGCGCGCAGAGGCCATACAGCCGTTACCCGCGCGCCTCGAGCGGTACTCTGACAGTCGTATCGTTTTGATTTTTATCGTAAAACTTTGCTTTCGCAAGAATACGGTAATGATCCTTCCGCAGGTTCACCTACGGAAACCTTGTTACGACTTTTACTTCCTCTAAATGATCAAGTTTGGTCATCTTTCCGGCGGCAGCGGCGATCCCGAAGGAACACCGCGCGCCAGTCCGAAGACCTCACTAAATCATTCAATCGGTAGTAGCGACGGGCGGTGTGTACAAAGGGCAGGGACGTAATCAAGGCGTGCTAATGACACGCCTTTACTGGGAATTCCTCGTTCATGGGGAACAATTTCAAGCCCCAATCCCAAGCACGAAGGTGTTTCAGCGGGTTACCCGGACCTTTCGGCCAGGGAGGACACGCTGATACCTTCATTGTAGCGCGCGTGCGGCCCAGAACATCTAAGGGCATCACAGACCTGTTATTGCTCAATCTCGTGCGGCTAGAAGCCGCCTGTCCCTCTAAGAAGATTTGTCTTCGCCGGCTGCAACAAAGGAAGCCGGAAACGACTAGTTAGCAGGCTAGAGTCTCGTTCGTTATCGCAATTAAGCAGACAAATCGCTCCACCAACTAAGAACGGCCATGCACCACCACCCACTGAATCAAGAAAGAGCTCTCAATCTGTCAATCCTTCCAGTGTCCGGGCCTGGTGAGGTTTCCCGTGTTGAGTCAAATTAAGCCGCAGGCTCCACTCCTGGTGGTGCCCTTCCGTCAATTCCTTTAAGTTTCAGCTTTGCAACCATACTTCCCCCGGAATTCAAAAACTTTGGTTTCCCGGAAGCTGCCCGATAAGGCATAAAAAGAACCTTTATCGGATGGCTAGTCAACATCGTTTATGGTTAGAACTAGGGCGGTATCTGATCGCCTTCGAACCTCTAACTTTCGTTCTTGATCAACGAGAACATCCTTGGCAAATGCTTTCGCTTCGGTCCGTCTTGCGACGATCCAAGAATTTCACCTCTAACGTCGCAATACGAATGCCCCCGCCTGTCTCCATTAATCATTACCTCTGGTTCTGAAAACCAACAAAATAGAACCGAGGTCCTATTCCATTATTCCATGCACTAGCATTCAGGCAATATCCAGCCTGCTTGAAGCACTCTAATTTGTTCAAAGTAAAAGTGCCGGCCCACCTCGACACTCAATGAAGAGCACCGCGACAGGATTGAATCGGCGCCGCCCAACGACCCGAAAGCCGCCAGCTAGACACGCCACCGGCAGGACGTCCCGCATCGCGTCAGTTTGACACCGTCGGGCGGTGAACCGACGGTGCGGGACACAGATCCAACTACGAGCTTTTTAACCGCAACAACTTTTATATACGCTATTGGAGCTGGAATTACCGCGGCTGCTGGCACCAGACTTGCCCTCCAATTGATACTCCTTAAAGGATTTAAAGTGTAGTCATTCCGATTACGGGGCCTCGGATGAGTCCCGTATCGTTATCTTTCGTCACTACCTCCCCGAGCCGGGAGTGGGTAATTTGCGCGCCTGCTGCCTTCCTTGGATGTGGTAGCCGTTTCTCAGGCTCCCTCTCCGGAATCGAACCCTGATTCCCCGTTACCCGTTACAACCATGGTAGGCGCAGAACCTACCATCGACAGTTGATAAGGCAGACATTTGAAAGATGCGTCGCCGGCACGAAGGCCGTGCGATCAGCCCAAAGTTATTCAGAGTCACCAAAGTAGACGATGGCCGAAACCACCGATTGGTTTTGATCTAATAAAAGCGTCCCTTCCGTCTCCGGTCGGGACTCTGTTGGCATGTATTAGCTCCAGTATTTCCGCAGTTATCCATGTAACTGAAGTACGATCTATTGAACCATAACTGATATAATGAGCCTTCCGCGGTTTCACCTTAATGTGGCTTGCACTTAGACATGCATGGCTTAATCTTTGAGACAAGCATATGATAACTGGCAGGATCAACCAGGTAGCTGTCGTCCACCCGCGAGGGGCTTCGTGAGCGTCTGTTTGAGATAGACCCCGGGTCAAGCCCCGAAAGAGTCCCAGACTCAGCGTGAAATTTTATTTCGTTTTACCGTGAGAATTGCTTCACAGCGCAGGAGAGCACGTCCGCCACTAGGGAGCGCTCGCCGTGTTGCCGGCCCTTCACCACGGGTAAAACAAGCGACGCCCTCCGGCGCACTGGGCTACCTCGGGGGATGTGTTTCAATCCCCTTTTTTCGCCCGCGCTCCGAGAGACACGTCTTTCTTTATTTTAGGGTCCGCGACGGGCACCCTTTCTTTCAGATTCAAACTTCTCCGTCCGACTCTTCGGTAGAATACCGTTCGTCTTAGGTAAGTCGTGCTCTGTAATACTTTCGCTCGGTGAGCAGAGAGTCAATGAAGCTCCTTGTGAGGTTTCCCTCTGGAAGCAATAGTTTTGATCGATTGTCCGCTTTGGGCGGCCGTGACAGAAGCGACAGAGGGCCGCGGACGAGCTGTCGAGGAGGCGCTTTTCGATAAACGTGACCGTACGAACACCCCTTGTGAGGGTGCCCGCGCCACGCCGCTGTTCCGTTCACGTCCAACTTGTTTCGAAGCTTTCAACCGCAAGAACCACTCGGGCCGGTAAATCAAAGATTTTCCTTCCTTCGTGGGCGCGGCGGAGTGCATTCATCGCTCGGAGAGTGTTTTGACGGGAGCTACTAGGCTTCGCTCGCCGCCGACTACCAATCCAGGAGGACCCCCTCGGTCTCCATTGCGTGCACCACAAACGACTGATACGAAACGGGACGCTCGCTACTACGAACACAGCGGGATTTCGGACTTGTCGTGCGTAAGCTTACGTACTTCCTTCGTGCGTCCATTTGCTCTGTGCGGCGTGATTTTGCCTCAGGACGCGACTACCGGAAATATTTCAGCTAGAAGCACATTCGACTGGTTGGCGACACCGCGGGTAGGAACGAAAAATACGGACCATGAATCCCACGGATCGCGTGCGACTTACGTACATGGACGCGCCGATGTCACACCGAGGGAAGGCACTTACTCGCGCAGAGCGTTTTCGGCTAACCATCCCAAGCACCAGAAGGTCGACTCTTTTGTCAGGGAAGCGACACAAACCCAGAATTCATTCTCTCTCCTCCTATAGGCGTTTTGACAACACGAACCGCTGTTATTCCCTTTTGAGAGACGTTCACGTACATTCGTCGGGTTTTCACTCGTCGGAAAATACGCTTTCTCTTTGCGGGACGGACTTTTCTCATTCGAAGAGCGCTTGGCACCGTAGAATGGCTACTCGTCCGTCCCTGAACGTCTCTCGCGGTAATCGTGTTTCTCTCATACCAGACCTCTCTCCTCCTATAGGCGTTTTGACAACACGAACCGCAGTTATTCCCTTTTGAGCGTCGCTCACGTATATTCGTCGGGTTTTCACTCGTCGAAAATACGTTTTCTCTTTGCGGGACGGACTTTCAACATTTTGCAGAGCGTTAGCACCGTAAAAATGCGTACACGTCCGTCCCTGAGCGACACTCGCGGTGATCGTGTTTCTCTCAGACCAGACCTCTCTCCTCCTATAGGCGTTTTGACAACACGAACCGCAGTTATTCCCTTTTGAGCGTCTCTCACGTATATTCGTCGGGTTTTCACTCGTCGGAAAATACGTTTTCTCTTTGCGGGGCGGACTTTCTTCATTTTGCAGAGCGTTAGCACCGTAAAAATGCGTACACGTCCGTCCCTGAGCGACACTCGCGGTGATCGTGTTTCTTTCAGACCAGACCTCTCTCCTCCTATAGGCGTTTTGACAACACGAACCGCAGTTATTCCCTTTTGAGCGACGCTCACGTATATTCGTCGGGTTTTCACCCGTCAGAAAGTACGTTTCCTCTTTGCGGGACGGACTTTTCCTCACTCTCACAGCGCATGCACCGTAAAAATGCGTACTCGTCCGTCCCCGAGCGTCCCTCGCGGTCATCGCGCTCCTCAGCCCGGGCCTCTCTCCTCCTATAGGCGTTTTGGCAACACGAACCGCAGTTATTCCCTTTTGAGCGACGTGCACGTACGCACGCCGGGCCCAGAGGCGTCAGGATATACCTCGCCTCCGCTCGGCGCTGCGGTGGGCGGCCGTTCGCCGCAGCCGAGCCGCACGACTCTATGTCCGAGCGCTGACGCGCTGCGGACTCTGCGGCGAGCTCGGCCCGCCTCCGTCCCGCGCCGCGCCGCGAGGCACGGAGACGCAAGCGCGCGGCGGCTCGAGACCGGCGCGGCACGCTGCCGAGCCGATCAGGCTGCGGACCGTGCGGGGAGCTCGGCCCGCCTCCGTCCCGCGCCGTGAGGCACGGAGACGCAGGCGCGCGGCGGTCCGAGCCGGCGCGGCGCGCTGCCGAGCCGGCGCTGCCGGCCGCGGCGCTGCGCGCTGCACGCTGAGCACGGACTCGTACGACAAGCCCGCAGCCTCTGCGCACTCCGGCGGAGTGTGCCCTGAGGCCGCGGAGCCCGCCGTCAGCGCGGCAGACCGGCCAGACGGCCGGCCTGCCGGCGTGCCGGCTCGCCGCGCGCCGACCGCGGCCGCGCTGCTCGTCACCGTACGGTGCGGAGCTGCGCGGCGCCGTCCCGTGCGCTAGGGCACGGTACGGTGCGGTGCGCTGCGGGTGCTGCGCCGTACGCACGAGCACAGCCGCTGCGGTGCGGACTTTTTCCCTGGCCAGTCCGACGGGCACCCGGGATGTCTCCGCGGGTAGAGGGACCGCCCGTCGCCAGCGCGCGCGCCGGCACCGCGCGGAGCGGTGCGGCGCGGCGCGCCGGGCGCCGTCGACACTTAGTCTCTGGCGCGCCCGGCCAGACCCAGCCGCATGGTCTCCTCCTATAGGCGTTTTGACAACACGAACCGCTGTTATTCCCTTGCGAGCGCTCTCCGCCGCATTCTGCCAGTCGCAGGCGCGTCGGAAAGTGGTCGGCGGCCGAAATTTACGGACTTTGGAAGACCTACTCTGGACTTAGAAAAATTTTCGAAAACCAAAATTTTTTTTAACGTCGCGGGGTGTTGTGTGCGTGTCCGCCATACGCCCCCGGACCATTTTGGACCCGCCGTTCAACCGATTGCGTTAGAATGGACCAAAAATAGTCCGAGTCCCCAAATGACCGAATCGGGACGCGACTTCGCTTCGTGCGCGTGCCCGGGGGGTTGGCGACCCGTTCCGGCCCGTGTCCGAAACCCATTGAACCAAATTTTGAACGGAAATGATCCATTATTCCTGGGAGGCGCTAGAAGGACGGGACAAACGCCGTTCCCTCGGGGATCGGACCCGGAGGTCTTGCGCCACATGCCCAAACGCACCTCCGACACCCTGCGGCCCATTCGAACGCCAAATTGAACAGAAATGATCCTTTATTCCCCCGCGGCGCTAGAGGGAGGGGACGAACGCCGTTCCGCCGCGTTCCGGTCCGGGAGGACACGGGACGACGGCCCGGACGCCCCCGGACACGCCGGACGACCATTCGGCCCGGGCGTCCGTATCCATTCGAACGCCGTATTGAACGAAAATGATCCTTTATTCCCCCGTGGCGCCAGAGGGACGATACGAGCGCCGATCCTTCGCGGGCCGGCCCAGGAGGACTCTGGCCATCGGCCTCGACTCACCTCTAGCGCACCGCGGTCCATTCGAACCCTGTTTTGAACGAAAATGGTCCATTAATCCCTCGCGGCGCTAGTCGGACAGGGCGAGCGTCGTGCCGCCGCGGGCCGGCCCGGGGGGACTCGGGCCAGCGGCCCCGACGCACCTCTCACACCCCGCAGACCATTCGAACGCTTAATTGAACAGAAATGATCCATTATCCACCCGTGGCGCTGGGAGGGCGGGACGAACGCCGTGCCTTCACTGATCGGCGCAGGAGGGCTGGCGCTGCCCGCCCGGACGCGAGTCCCACACGCCACGGGCCATACGAGCCCGCCAAACGATCATTAATGGTCCTTTATTCCCCGCGGGCGACAAGGGCGAGGTGCCCACGCGCACTCAACGGCATCGCGAGACGGACACCGGGCCGCACGGGCCACGGACTCCGACTACCGACACTGGTCGGTCGGTCAGTCAGCAGGCCGGCCGGCCAGCCCAGGCTTGCGCCGGACGGATCGAAAATGAGCCGTCAGTCCGGGGACTCACTCTTGCGCTCCGGGCAGGGCAAAATGAAAGAAAAGAAGGGGTGATGCCAACGACATGGGGAGTTCCCAGGCGGTCTCCCATCCAAGTACTAACCCCACCCAGCGCTGCTTGACTTCGGTGTTCGGATGAGAACCGGTAGACCCAGCGCGGTATGGCCGTTGGCTGAAGGGACTCGGGCGCGGAGTCCCCTTGAGCCGGCCGGGCCCCCGATCCCAAGAGACTCGACATCGAGGACGCGATTCAAAACGAGACTCTGCTTCACGCACAAGGCCTAGCATATCTCCATGGCACACACATAGGCCACTTGCAGCACATCGAGGCCAGAAAAAAAAAAAGCTCCTGGCCACCGTGCCGGCCGGACTCGGCCCATCATCAGGCCGCATGCAGCCGGGCCGGCTCGGACTCGGACTCGGACTCGAACTTCACCGCGGCTGCGGAGGCTGGCATGCCGAGCCAACCCACACGGGGCGGCGCTCAACCTAGCCAAGTCCAGTCCAGCCCGGGTCCCAGGCCCAGGCCCAGCGGCCCCGAGTCTTTGGCAGCCACCCGACCGGCCCGGGGCCCCTCCGAGGACCAGATTTTGGCACCCAGGAGAGCCCTCCCAGAGCCCTCCCCGGCCACGCACCGAACCCATACACTATATATATACTCAAAATCGTATTTTTCGGCGCGCTTCGCGCGCAGGTAAGTAAGTCTTATACCTAAACGCAGCTCTTACGAGGTCAATCCTCGATCAAAAGAACTTAGAAAAAAAAAGGCGAGGAGGAGAACGGCTGCCGCGCACACCTCTCTGACGCCTCGCTAAAGCACAAGAGCGCGGCGCCCCGCGAGGAGCGCGACACAGACCCGAAATGCATCGAGTCTGCACGCGCTCTCGCAGAGACGCCGCGCAGCTTGGCTGTCGCAAAGGCGATCAACGAGACTGAGAGGGCACAGCGCCGTACTCCTCCTCGCCTTTGAGAGCGGAGGAGAGAATAGCGACGCGGGTGTTTCCTGCCTGTAGCTCCGCCGTGCGCGAAGGCACGGAGGGAGACTGGTGAATCCACATTCACGAATCTCCCAAGCGGAAGGCAGAGTCTTAACGGATCGCAGCGTGATAACTGCTCTACCGCTGACAACACCTCGCCAGGTACGTAAGTCGTCTACAAACGATTCCGAGTCCCGACTCCGAAAAACCCTTGGTCTACTGCAAGCCGGGGGCCGCAACTTCAGGTGTTTCAATCCCTGGTCACAGCCGTTCCGGCACAGCACACGGCGGGGCACAACGCGACGACTGACCGTAAGGAACAGCCGCCTAGCATAGTCACA
>CAJUWN010001926.1:0-24232 GCA_910589765.1 Avena atlantica
GATACATGATTGAGAGTTATGATCAAAAAACTCGTCGTTTTCGTGTTATGGCCATTTTCATGAGTTATTGCCCACCATTTTTGGTTTAAATATGGATTTGCAAAGCCTTTAAGACCCGTTACAGTTTTTGAGATATGACTAAAAACTCATAATTTTCGTATTTTATGGCCGTTTTCATGAGCTATTGCCTGTAGTTTTGGGTTCCAGGCGGATTTGCATGCCTCGTAAGAACCCTTACATGTTTGAGAGATATGACCCAAAACTCATCGTTTTCATGTTTTATGGCTGTTTTAATGAGCTATTACCCACAGTCTTGGGGTTGCAGGGCGTTTTACATCAACCTTAATACCTGATACATGTTTTGAGAGTTATGATGACAAAAACTCGTCGTTTTCATGTTTTATGTTCGTTTTCATGAGTTATTGCCCATAGTTTTTTGGGTTCTTGTTTGATTTGCAAGGCATGTAAGACCGTTACATGTTTGAGATATATGAAAAAACTATTTTCGTCTTTTATGGCCGTTTTCATGAGCTATTGCCCACAGTTTTAGGGTTCCAGGCGGATTTGCATGCCTCATATGAACCTTTACATGTTTTCGAGATATGATCCAAAACTCGTCATTTTCGTGTTTTATTGCCGTTTTCATGAGCTATTGCCACGGTTTGGGTTCCAGGATGATTTACATCAACCTTAAGACCCGATATATGTTTGAGATTATGACCAAAAACTAGTCGTTTTATTTTTTTATTTTGTTTTCATGAGTTATTGCCCATAGTTTATGGGTTCTACACGGATTTGCATGCCTCATATGAACCCTACATGTTTTAGAGATATGACAAAAAACTCGTCGTTTTTTTTTTCGTTTTATGGCCGTTCTCCTAGCTATTGCCCACAGTTATGGAGTTCTAGGGCGATTTACATCAACCTTAAGACCCGTACATGTTTGAGAGTTATGACCAAAACTCGTGTTTTTGTGTTTTTATGGTCGTTTTCATGAGCTATTACCTAGATTTTTGGGTTCTAGCGGATTCGCATGCCTCGTAGAACCGTTACATGTTTGAGAGATATGACTAGAAACTCGTCGTTTTCGCGTTTAATGTCCGTTTTCATGAGCTATTTGCCCACTGTTTTAGGGTTATAGGACGATTTACAAACGAACGTAAGACCAAATACATGATTGAGAGTTATGACCAAAACTCGTCGTTTTCGCGTGTTTAATGGCCATTTTCATGAGTTGTTGCCCACCATTTTTGGTTCAAAGTTGGATTTGCAAAGCCTTAAGACCCTTACATGTTTAAGATATGACTAAAAAAAAACCCATAATTTCGTATTTTATGGCCGTTTTCATGAGCTATTGCCCCTAGTTTTGTGGTTCCAGGCGAATTGCAAGCCTTGTAAGAATCCTTACATGTTCGAGAGATATGACCAAAACTCACCGTTTTTCATGTTTATGGTCGTTTTCATGAGCTATTTCACATAGTTTTTGGGGTTCCAGGGCGTTTTACATCAACTTTAAGACCCGATACAGGTTGAGAGTTATGAGCAAAAACTCGTCGTTTTTCGTGTTTTATGGCCGTTTTCATGAGCTATTGTCCATAGTTTTAGGGTTTATAGACGATTTACAACGAACTTAAGACCGGATACATGATTGAGAGTTATGATCAAAAACTCGTCGTTTTTTTCGTGTTTATGGCCATTTTCATGAGTTATTGCCCACCATTTTTGGTTAAATATGGATTTGCAAAGCCTTTAAGACCCGTACAGTTTTGAGATATGACTAAAAACTCATAATTTTCGTATTTATGGCCGTTTTCATGAGCTATTGCTGTTAGTTTTTGGGGTTCCAGGCGGATTTGCATGCCTCGTAGAGAACCCTTACATGTTTGAGAGATATGACCCAAAACTCATCGTTTTCATGTTTTATGGCTGTTTTAATGAGCTATTACCCATAGTCTTGGGGTTGCAGGGCGTTTTACATCAACCTTAATACCTGATACATGTTTTGAGAGTTATGACCAAAAACTCGTCGTTTTCATTCATGTTTTATGTTCGTTTTCATGAGTTATTGCCCATAGTTTTTTGGGTTCTTGTTGGATTTGCAAGGCATGTAAGACCTGTTACATGTTGAGATATATGAAAAAACTATTTTTCGTCTTTTATATGCCGTTTCATGAGCTATTGCCCCACAGTTTTAGGTTTCCAGCGGATTTGCATCCTCATATGAACCTTTACATGGTTTTCGAGATATGATCCAAAACTCGTCATTTTCGTGTTTTATTGCCGTTTCATGAGCTATTGCCACGGTTTTGGGGTTCCAGGATGATTTACATCACCTTAAGACCCGATATATGTTTGAGATTATGACCAAAAACTAGTCGTTTTATTTTTTATTTTTGTTTTCATGAGTTATTGCCCATAGTTTCTGGGTTCTACTACGGATTTGCATGCCTCATAGGAACCCTTACATGTTTTAGAGATATGACAAGAACTCGTCGTTTTTTTTGCGTTTTATGGCCGTTCTCCTAAGCTATTGCCCACAGTTGGGAGTTCTAGGCGATTTACATCAACCTTAAGACCCGTACATGTTTGAGAGTTATGACCAAAAACTCATGTTTTTTTGTGTTTTATGGTCGTTTTTCATGAGCTATTACCTAGAGTTTTTGGGTTCTAGGCGGATTCGCATGCCTCGTAGGAACCGTTACATTTTGAGAGTTCTGACTAGAAACTCGTCGTTTTCGGCGTTTTATGTCCGTTTCATGAGCTATTTGCCCACTGTTTTAGGTTATAGGACGATTTACAACGAACGTAAGGACCAATACATGATTGAGAGTTATGACCAAAAACTCGTCGTTCTTTCGTGTTAAATGGCATTTTCATGAGTTGTTGCCCACCATTTTTTGGTTCAAAGTTGATTTGCAAAGCCTGTAAGACCCTTACATGTTTAAGATATGACTAAAAACCATAATTTTCGTATTTTATGCCGTTTCCATGAGCTATTGCCCCTAGTTTTGTGGTTCCAGGCGAATTTGCAAGCCTTGTAAGAATCCTTACATGTTCGAGAGATATGACCCAAAACTCACCGTTTTCATGTTTATGGTCGTTTTTCATGACTATTTCACATATTTTTGGGGTTCCAGGGCGTTTTACATCAACTTTAAGACCCGATACAGGTTTGAGAGTTATGAGCAAAAACTCATCGTTTTCGTGTTTTATGGCCGTTTTCATGAGCTATTGTCCATAGTTTTAGGGTTATAAGACGATTTACAACGAACTTAAGACCAGATACATGATTGAGAGTTTATGATCAAAAACTCGTCGTTTTCGTGTTTATGGCCATTTTCATGAGTTATTGCCCACCATTTTGGTTTTAAATATGGATTTGCAAAGCCTTTAAGACCCGTTACAGTTTTGGGATATGACTAAAAACTCATAATTTTCGTATTTTATGGCCGTTTTCATGAGCTATTGCCTGTAGTTTTGGGGTTCCAGGCGGATTTGCATGCCTCCTAAGAACCCTTACATGTTTGAGAGATATGACCCAAAACTCATCGTTTTCATGTTTTATGGCTGTTTTAATGAGCTATTACCCATAGTCTTGGGGTTGCAGGGCGTTTACATCAACCTAATACCTGATACATGTTTGAGAGTTATGACCAAAACTCGTCGTTTTCATGTTTTATGTTCGTTTTCATGAGTTATTGCCCATAGTTTTTGGGTTCTTGTTGATTTGCAAGGCATGTAAGACCTGTTACATGTTTGAGATATATGAAAAAAACTATTTTCGTCTTTTATGGCCGTTTTCATGAGCTATTGCCCACAGTTTAGGGTTCCAGCGGATTTGCATGCCTCATATGAACCTTTACATGTTTTCGAGATATGATCCAAAACTCGTCATTTTCGTGTTTTATTGCCGTTTCATGAGCTATTGCCCACGGTTTTGGGGTTCCAGGATGATTTACATCAAAACCTTAAGACCCGATATATGTTTGAGATTATGACCAAAAACTAGTCGTTTTATTTTTTTATTTTTGTTTTGAGATTATTGCCCATAGTTTCTGGTTCTACACGGATTTGCATGCCTCATATGAACCCTTACATGTTTTAGAGATATGACAAGAAACTCGTCGTTTTTTGCGTTTATGGCCGTTCTCCTAAGCTATTGCCCACAGTTATGGAGTTCTAGGGCGATTTACATCAACCTTAAGACCCGGTACATGTTTGAGAGTTATGACCAAAAACTCAATGTTTTTTGTGTTTATGGTCGTTTTCATGAGCTATTACCTAGAGTTTTGGGTTCTAGGCGGATTCGCATGCCTCGTAGGAACCGTTACATGTTTGAGAGTTCTGACTAGAAACTCGTCGTTTTCGCGTTTTATGTCTGTTTCATGAGCTATTTGCCCACTGTTTTAGGGTTATAGGACGATTTACAACGAACGTAAGACCAATACATGATTGAGAGTTATGACCAAAAACTCGTCGCTTTCGTGTTAATGGCCATTTTCATGAGTTGTTGCCCCACCATTTTGGTTCAAAGTTGGATTTGCAAAGCCTGTAAAGACCCTTACATGTTTAAGATATGACTAAAAACCCATAATTTTCGTATTTTATGGCCGTTTCCATGAGCTATTGCCCCTAGTTTTGTGGTTCCAGGCGAATTTGCAAGCCTTGTAAGAATCCTTACATGTTCGAGAGATATGACCCAAAACTCACCGTTTTTCATGTTTTATGGTCGTTTTCATGACCTATTTCACATATTTTTGGGGTTCCAGGGGCGTTTACATCAACTTAAGACCCGATACAGGTTGAGAGTTATGAGCAAAAACTCATCGTTTTCGTGTTTTATGGCCGTTTTCATGAGCTATTGTCCATAGTTTTAGGGTTATAGACGATTTACAACGAACTTAAGACCGGATACATGATTGAGAGTTATGATCAAAAACTCGTCGTTTTCGTGTTTATGGCCATTTTCATGAGTTATTGCCCACCATTTTTGGTTTAAATATGGATTTGCAAAGCCTTTAAGACCCGTTACAGTTTTGGGATATGACTAAAAACTCATAATTTTCGTATTTTATGGCCGTTTTCATGAGCTATTGCCTGTAGTTTTGGGGTTCCAGGCGGATTTGCATGCCTCCTAAGAACCCTTACATGTTTGAGAGATATGACCCAAAACTCATCGTTTTCATGTTTTATGGCTGTTTTAATGAGCTATTACCCATAGTCTTGGGGTTGCAGGGCGTTTTACATCAACCTAATACCTGATACATGTTTGAGAGTTATGACCAAAAACTCGTCGTTTTCATGTTTTATGTTCGTTTTCATGAGTTATTGCCCATAGTTTTTGGGTTCTTGTTTGATTTGCAAGGCATGTAAGACCTGTTACATGTTTGAGATATATGAAAAAAACTATTTTTCGTCTTTTATGGCCGTTTTTATGAGCTATTGCCCACAGTTTTTAGGGTTCCAGGCGGATTTGCATGCCTCATATGAACCTTTACATGTTTTCGAGATATGATCCAAAACTCGTCATTTTCGTGTTTTATTGCCGTTTTCATGAGCTATTGCCCACGGTTTTGGGGTTCCAGGATGATTTACATCAACCTTAAGACCCGATATATGTTTGAGATTATGACCAAAAACTAGTCGTTTTATTTTTTTATTTTTGTTTTGATGAGTTATTGCCCATAGTTTCTGGTTCTACACGGATTTGCATGCCTCATATGAACCCTTACATGTTTTAGAGATATGACAAGAAACTCGTCGTTTTTGCGTTTTATGGCCGTTCTCCTAAGCTATTGCCCACAGTTATGGAGTTCTAGGGCGATTTACATCAACCTTAAGACCCGGTACATGTTTGAGAGTTATGACCAAAAACTCAATGTTTTTGTGTTTTATGGTCGTTTTCATGAGCTATTACCTAGAGTTTTTGGGTTCTAGGCGGATTCGCATGCCTCGTAGGAACCGTTACATGTTTGAGAGTTTTGACTAGAAACTCGTCGTTTTCGCGTTTTATGTCCGTTTTCATGAGCTATTTGCCCACTGTTTTAGGGTTATAGGACGATTTACAACGAACGTAAGACCAAATACATGATTGAGAGTTATGACCAAAAACTCGTCGCTTTCGTGTTAATGGCCATTTTCATGAGTTGTTGCCCACCATTTTTGGTTCAAAGTTGGATTTGCAAAGCCTGTAAGAACCTTACATGTTTAAGATATG
The DNA here is from genome assembly GCA_910589765.1 of Avena atlantica. Taxonomy (NCBI): domain Eukaryota; kingdom Viridiplantae; phylum Streptophyta; class Magnoliopsida; order Poales; family Poaceae; genus Avena; species Avena atlantica. The sequence goes on from CAJUWN010001926.1 coordinate 6,218, forward strand.
ACTAAAAACTCATAATTTTCGTATTTTATGGCCGTTTTCATGAGCTATTGCCCCTAGTTTTGTGGTTCCAGGAGAATTTGCAAGCCTTGTAAGAATCCTTACATGTTCGAGAGATATGACCCAAAACTCACCGTTTTCATGTTTTATGGTCGTTTTCATCATGACCTATTTCACATATTTTTGGGGTTCCAGGGCGGTTTACATCAACTTTAAGACCCGATACAGGTTTGAGAGTTATGAGCAAAAACTCATCGTTTTCGTGTTTTATGGCCGTTTTCATGAGCTATTGTCCATAGTTTTAGGGTTATAGGACGATTTACAACGAACTTAAGACCGGATACATAATTGAGAGTTATGATCAAAAACTCGTCGATTTCGTGTTTATGGCCATTTTCATGAGTTATTGCCCACCATTTTTGGTTTAAATATGGATTTGCAAAGCCTTTAAGACCCGTTACAGTTTTGAGATATGACTAAAAACTCATAATTTTCGTATTTTATGTCCGTTTTCATGAGCTATTGCCTGTAGTTTTGGGGTTCCAGGCGGATTCGCATGCCTCGTAAGAACCCTTACATGTTTTAGAGATATGACCCAAAACTCATCGTTTTCATGTTTTATGGCTGTTTTAATGAGCTATTACCCACAGTCTTGGGGTTGCAGGGCGTTTTTCATCAACCTTAATACCTGATGCATGTTTGAGAGTTATGACCAAAAACTCGTCGTTTTCATGTTTTATGTTCGTTTTCATGAATTATTGCCCATAGTTTTTGGGTTCTTTTTGGATTTTCAAGGCATGTAAGACCCGTTACATGTTTGAGATATATGACAAAAACTATTTTTCGTTTTTTATGGCCATTTTCATGAGCTATTGCCCACAGTTTTAGGGTTCCAGGCGGATTTGCATGCCTCATATGAACCTTTACATATTTTCGCGTTTTATGTCCGTTTTCATGAGCTATTTGTCCACTATTTTAGGGTTATAGGACGATTTACAAAGAATGTAAGACCGAATACATGATTGAGAGTTATGACCAAAAACTCATCGTTTTCGTGTTAATGGCCATTTTCATGAGTTGTTGCCCACCATTTTTGGTTTAAATATGGATTTGCAAAGCCTTTAAGACCCGTTACAGTTTTGAGATATGACTAAAAACTCATAATTTTCGTATTTTATGGCCGTTTTCATGAGCTATTGCCTGTAGTTTTGGGGTTCCAGGCGGATTTGCATGCCTCCTAAGAACCCTTACATGTTTGAGAGATATGACCCAAAAATCATAGTTTTCATGTTTTATGGCTGTTTTAATGAGCTATTACCCATAGTCTTGGGGTTGCAGGGCGTTTTACATCAACCTTAATACCTGATACATGTTTGAGAGTTATGACCAAAAACTCGTCGTTTTCATGAGTTATTGCCCATAGTTTTTGGGTTCTTGTTTGATTTGCAAGGCATGTAAGACCTGTTACATGTTTGAGATATATGAAAAAAACTATTTTTCGTCTTTTATGGCCGTTTTCATGAGCTATTGCCCACAGTTTTAGGGTTCCAGGCGGATTTGCATGCCTCACATGAACCTTTACATGTTTTCGAGATATGATCCAAAACTCGTCATTTTCGTATTTTATTGCCGTTTTCATGAGCTATTGCCCACGGTTTTGGGGTTCCAGGATGATTTACATCAACCTTAAGACCCGATATATGTTTGAGATTATGACCAAAAACTAGTCGTTTTATTTTTTTATTTTTGTTTTGATGAGTTATTGCCCATAGTTTCTGGGTTCTACACGGATTTGCATGCCTCATATGAACCCTTACATGTTTTAGAGATATGACAAGAAACTCGTCGTTTTTGCGTTTTATGGCCGTTCTCCTAAGCTATTGCCCACAGTTATGGAGTTCTAGGGCGATTTACATCAACCTTAAGACCCGATACATGTTTGAGAGTTATGACCAAAAACTCAATGTTTTTGTGTTTTATGGTCGTTTTCATGAGCTATTACCTAGAGTTTTTGGGTTCTAGGCGGATTGGCATGCCTCGTAGGAACCGTTACATGTTTGAGAGTTCTGACTAGAAACTCGTCGTTTTCGCGTTTTATGTCCGTTTTCATGAGCTATTTGCCCACTGTTTTAGGGTTATAGGACGATTTACAACGAACGTAAGACCAAATACATGATTGAGAGTTATGACCAAAAACTCGTCGCTTTCGTGTTAATGGCCATTTTCATGAGTTGTTGCCCACCATTTTTGGTTCAAAGTTGGATTTGCAAAGCCTGTAAGACCCTTACATGTTTAAGATATGACTAAAAACCCATAATTTTCGTATTTTATGGCCGTTTCCATGAGCTATTGCCCCTAGTTTTGTGGTTCCAGGCGAATTTGCAAGCCTTGTAAGAATCCTTACATGTTCGAGAGATATGACCCAAAACTCACCGTTTTCATGTTTTATGGTCGTTTTCATGACCTATTTCACATATTTTTGGGGTTCCAGGGCGTTTTACATCAACTTTAAGACCCGATACAGGTTTGAGAGTTATGAGCAAAAACTCATCGTTTTCGTGTTTTATGGCCGTTTTCATGAGCTATTGTCCATAGTTTTAGGGTTATAAGACGATTTACAACGAACTTAAGACCAGATACATGATTGAGAGTTATGATCAAAAACTCGTCGTTTTCGTGTTTATGGCCATTTTCATGAGTTATTGCCCACCATTTTTGGTTTAAATATGGATTTGCAAAGCCTTTAAGACCCGTTACAGTTTTGGGATATGACTAAAAACTCATAATTTTCGTATTTTATGGCCGTTTTCATGAGCTATTGCCTGTAGTTTTGGGGTTCCAGGCGGATTTGCATGCCTCCTAAGAACCCTTACATGTTTGAGAGATATGACCCAAAACTCATCGTTTTCATGTTTTATGGCTGTTTTAATGAGCTATTACCCATAGTCTTGGGGTTGCAGGGCGTTTTACATCAACCTTAATACCTGATACATGTTTGAGAGTTATGACCAAAAACTCGTCGTTTTCATGTTTTATGTTCGTTTTCATGAGTTATTGCCCATAGTTTTTGGGTTCTTGTTTGATTTGCAAGGCATGTAAGACCTGTTACATGTTTGAGATATATGAAAAAAACTATTTTTCGTCTTTTATGGCCGTTTTCATGAGCTATTGCCCACAGTTTTAGGGTTCCAGGCGGATTTGCATGCCTCATATGAACCTTTACATGTTTTCGAGATATGATCCAAAACTCGTCATTTTCGTGTTTTATTGCCGTTTTCATGAGCTATTGCCCACGGTTTTGGGGTTCCAGGATGATTTACATCAACCTTAAGACCCGATATATGTTTGAGATTATGACCAAAAACTAGTCGTTTTATTTTTTTATTTTTGTTTTGATGAGTTATTGCCCATAGTTTCTGGGTTCTACACGGATTTGCATGCCTCATATGAACCCTTACATGTTTTAGAGATATGACAAGAAACTCGTCGTTTTTGCGTTTTATGGCCGTTCTCCTAAGCTATTGCCCACAGTTATGGAGTTCTAGGGCGATTTACATCAACCTTAAGACCCGGTACATGTTTGAGAGTTATGACCAAAAACTCAATGTTTTTGTGTTTTATGGTCGTTTTCATGAGCTATTACCTAGAGTTTTTGGGTTCTAGGCGGATTCGCATGCCTCGTAGGAACCGTTACATGTTTGAGAGTTTTGACTAGAAACTCGTCGTTTTCGCGTTTTATGTCCGTTTTCATGAGCTATTTGCCCACTGTTTTAGGGTTATAGGACGATTTACAACGAACGTAAGACCAAATACATGATTGAGAGTTATGACCAAAAACTCGTCGCTTTCGTGTTAATGGCCATTTTCATGAGTTGTTGCCCACCATTTTTGGTTCAAAGTTGGATTTGCAAAGCCTGTAAGAACCTTACATGTTTAAGATATGACTAAAAACTCATAATTTTCGTATTTTATGGCCGTTTTCATGAGCTATTGCCGCTAGTTTTGTGGTTCCAGGAGAATTTGCAAGCCTTGTAAGAATCCTTACATGTTCGAGAGATATGACCCAAAACTCACCGTTTTCATGTTTTATGGTCGTTTTCATGACCTATTTCACATATTTTTGGGGTTCCAGGGCGGTTTACATCAACTTTAAGACCCGATACAGGTTTGAGAGTTATGAGCAAAAACTCATCGTTTTCGTGTTTTATGGCCGTTTTCATGAGCTATTGTCCATAGTTTTAGGGTTATAGGACGATTTACAACGAACTTAAGACCGGATACATAATTGAGAGTTATGATCAAAAACTCGTCGATTTCGTGTTTATGGCCATTTTCATGAGTTATTGCCCACCATTTTTGGTTTAAATATGGATTTGCAAAGCCTTTAAGACCCGTTACAGTTTTGAGATATGACTAAAAACTCATAATTTTCGTATTTTATGTCCGTTTTCATGAGCTATTGCCTGTAGTTTTGGGGTTCCAGGCGGATTCGCATGCCTCGTAAGAACCCTTACATGTTTTAGAGATATGACCCAAAACTCATCGTTTTCATGTTTTATGGCTGTTTTAATGAGCTATTACCCACAGTCTTGGGGTTGCAGGGCGTTTTTCATCAACCTTAATACCTGATGCATGTTTGAGAGTTATGACCAAAAACTCGTCGTTTTCATGTTTTATGTTCGTTTTCATGAATTATTGCCCATAGTTTTTGGGTTCTTTTTGGATTTTCAAGGCATGTAAGACCCGTTACATGTTTGAGATATATGACAAAAACTATTTTTCGTTTTTTATGGCCATTTTCATGAGCTATTGCCCACAGTTTTAGGGTTCCAGGCGGATTTGCATGCCTCATATGAATCTTTACATGTTTTCGCGTTTTATGTCCGTTTTCATGAGCTATTTGTCCACTGTTTTAGGGTTATAGGACGATTTACAAAGAATGTAAGACCGAATACATGATTGAGAGTTATGACCAAAAACTCATCGTTTTCGTGTTAATGGCCATTTTCATGAGTTGTTGCCCACCATTTTTGGTTTAAAGTTGGATTTGCAAAGCCTATAAGACCCTTACATGTTTGAGATATGACTAAAAACTCATAATTTTCATATTTTATGGCCGTTTTCATGAGATATTGCCCATAGTTTTGTGGTTCCAGGAGAATTTGCATGCCTTGTAAGAATCCTTACATGTTCGAGAGATATGACCCAAAACTCACCGTTTTCATGTTTTATGGTTGTTTTCATGAGCTATTTCACATAGTTTTGGGGTTCCAGGGCGTTTTACATCAACTTTAAGACCCGATACAGGTTTGAGAGTTATGAGCAAAAACTCGTCGTTTTCGTGTTTTATGGCCGTTTTCATGAGCTATTGTCCATAGTTTTAGGGTTATAGGACGATTTACAACGAACTTAAGACCGGATACATGATTGAGAGTTATGATCAAAAACTCGTCGTTTTCGTGTTTATGGCCATTTTCATGAGTTATTGCCCACCATTTTTGGTTTAAATAAGGATTTGGAAAGCCTTTAAGACCCGTTACAGTTTTGAGATATGACTAAAAACTCATAATTTTCATATTTTATGGCCGTTTTCATGAGCTATTGCCTGTAGTTTTGGGGTTCCAGGCGGATTTGCATGCCTCCTAAGAACCCTTACATGTTTGAGAGATATGACCCAAAACTCATCGTTTTCATGTTTTATGGCTGTTTCAATGAGCTATTACCCATAGTCTTGGGGTTGCAGGCCGTTTTACATCAACCTTAATACCTGATACATGTTTGAGAGTTATGACCAAAAACTCGTCGTTTTCATGAGTTATTGCCCATTGTTTTTGGGTTCTTGTTTGATTTGCAAGGCATGTAAGACCTGTTACATGTTTGAGATATATTAAAAAAACTATTTTTCGTCTTTTATGGCCGTTTTCATGAGCTATTGCCCACAGTTTTAGGGTTCCAGGCGGATTTGCATGCCTCATATGAACCTTTACATGTTTTCGAGATATGATCCAAAACTCGTCATTTTCGTGTTTTATTGCCGTTTTCATGAGCTATTTGTTGGGTTCGTAGCATGGAAAACAAAAAATTTCTATCGCATACAAACAAACAAGCCAAGATCTATCTACTAGATTGTAGCAACGAGTCGATAGAATAACTCACCCTCGAAGATTCCAAAGCGGTTAACGAGAGCGGATTCTCGTGGGTGATGTAGTCGTACTCTTTCCGATCTCAAGATCGCGTAGACGATCCTTCCGGCGCCACGTTCCGGCAGTGCTCCCATAGTCGGTCACACGTTCGGTACTCGACGAAGACCTTCCTCTCCCTTGTTCCAGCAGGCAGCGGAGGTTGTAGCACTCTCCTCGCGATTCCGGCAGCACAACGGCGTGGTACCGGAAGTAGAGGGGAAATCCCGCAGGGCTTCGCCTTAAGCCGGTGCGAGTATGGTGGAGCTTATGAGAGAGGCTATTAGTGGTCTAGTAATTAGACACACCAATTAGAAGGCTCTAAACCAATTAGAAGGCTCTAAACCGCTGGCTAAAGCAATTAGAAGCTCTAAACCAAAACGGCTCTAAACCGGAGATTAGAGGTAGAAAGTTGTGTGTGTTAGGAGGGGAGCCCTGCCCCTCCTTATATAGATGGGAGGGGCTGGCCGCACCATGGGGAGGGAGTGGAGTCCCTCCCCAACTCGGCTTGGAGGTGGCCGCCGGTTGGAGGAGGTCTCCCTCCCCAACTCGGTTTCATACTCCTCCTCTTTTCCTCTTTCCAAAATTGCCGTTTGACTTTCAAACTAGCCGTTTGACTTTTCAAACTAGGATTTGAATAAACCCTTTATTTCGGACAGCGAATACACTTAGTACATGATGAAATCATTCCAATATGCAATGACACATTCATGTACCCCTTCCCCTCCGGAGTGCCGGACATTCCGGAACCTTCTAGAACATTCCCGATGAAAACACCGGAACCATTCCCGAAGTCCGAAACGGGACTTTCCTTATATGAATCTTATTCTCCGGACCATTCCGGATCACCTCGTGATATCCCGGATCCCATCCGAGACTCCGAACAACATTCGGTCTCTTTCTCATAATACCATAACTACTCAAACAACGTCGAATCCTTAAGTGTGTCTCCCTACGGTTCGTGAATTATGAGGACATGATCGAGACACTTCTCCGAACAATAACCAATAGAGGAATCTGGAAATTCATATGGCTCCCACATATTTCTACGATTACTTTGCGATCGAATGAACCACTTACATACGATACCAATTTCCCTTTGTCTCACGATATGTTACTTATCCGAGGTTATGATCATCGGTATCTCTGCATACCTAGTTCAACCTCGTTACCGATAAGTACTCTTTTCTCGTTCCCGTGATATGTGATCCCTTGTGACCCAGTCACATGCTTGCAAGCTAATTGGATGACATTCCACCGAGAGGGCCCAGAGTATATCTATCCGTCATATGGATGGACAAATCCCATTCTTGATCCATGTGTCTCAACCAATACTTTCCGAACACTCAATTCCACCTTTATAGCCACCCAGTTACGGTGTGGTGTTTGATGTCATCAAAGCATCCATCCGGCAAAGGTGATATGCATGATCTCATGGTCGAAGGAATTAGGTTACTATGTATCAGAAAGCGTATAGCAATTGAACTATTTAAAATGACTTGATCTTTATGCTACGCTTATCTATAGGAGTATGTCCATCACATCATTCTCCTAATGATATGACCCTGTTGTTAATAACATCTCTATGTTCATGACCAGGAAACCATGATCATATATTAACCAACAAGCTAGTTTAACAAGAGGCTTTACTAGGGACTCTTATTTTAGTTTACAAATCACACAAGTATTAATGTTTCCGGTTAATACAATTATAGCATGGTATGTAAACATTTATCATAAGTGTGAAGATATGATAATAACCACTTTATTATTGCCTCTTGGGCATATCTCCAACAGTCTCCCACTTGCACTAGAGTCAATAATCTAGTTTCAAACCTTTGTGTATTCAACACCTATGGCTTTCCGGTGTTGTAAGTACACGTTTTCTAGTGGTCAACTGATCTCCGGATCTGACACTTCCAGGTCCGTGTGTAATTGCATGTCTTTGCGTATCTACGCATCACTCATTCTCTAATGAGATGGCTTTGTATAAATTTGGTCTTTCGGTGTGACCTTTAGTTCTTTGGGGTTAAAACATGTTGATAATATTGTCGCACAATATATCTTCATAGCATTATCCCTCTGTGAACTACACCTAGTTTGATAACAAACTACTTGACACAAATGCCCTCTTTTGCTGCTATAATAGCAGTCATATACTTAGCCTTTTGTTGTAGTATCTGTCACAATGTATTAACTTTGGAACTCATCCAGATCCATTATGGAACTCACTTTCCATTATATTGTGCCACCCTTAGTTTAGATTGAGATAAACTTAATTTGTACTTTGTGACAAAACTAGTATCAATGTAGTACTTTTACAATGAACTAACCATCTATTTGTCACTTCTACAAATATTATACTCTTAGTTCTTCCAAAAGATCATAAGAATATCCTTACTATTGTCCAATGATCATCTTACGAATCATTCTGGTATATGCTCACAACATTTAGAGCATAGGACATATCTGGATTTGTACATATCACAGTATGATTGATATAAATACTCTTTGTGATTTTATACATCAAGTATCAATCTATACTTGATTATTTGTTTCACTTTACCAAATGTCAATACACTTGAATATATCATCAACATTGAACTTATTCAATCCTTTCTGTGCGACAAGAACCTCTCTTGTAGTTTCTATATTGAACTCATTCAATATCTTGTCTATGTATTTCTGGCACAACCATATTAGCGTCTATTGATGCTAAATATTTGGGTTTTGCCTAAGTCTTTCATCGGGATGAAATTCTTAATATGTGTTAATAAAAATATACATATTTTCCAATCAACAATATGTCCTCCACATAATGTATTAGAAATATGTCTTAGCGCTCCCACTTAATTTCTTGCAAATGCAAGCATCTTCATTGTCTCTGATGAAATTAAAATCTTTTAACAGTTTCATCATAGTGAAGATTCCAACTCTGCTATGCTTACTTCAACCATTGAAGTTTGCATATACTTTTAGCATCCTTTGAATTAACAAAACCCTATGGACCGTGTTATGCACATGTCCTAGGTAACAATTCTATTAGAAGAACTTGTATTGTTTATTCAACTACCATATAACAAATTATATGTAGTGGTTGCTACATTAATCCGTCTAGACTAAATATCACTATGAAAGATCAAATCTTGTCATAGTCAACCTTTGAACATTGTTGTGAATTCTTTCCCAACATGTCGACTATTTCATAGATGTAAAACATCCATGTCTATTTCTTTATAGATCCAGACACAACTGTAAGGTCTTACACCTTTCTCGAGGGTTCTTCAAGTTCAAAACTTGATTTCTCGTGTATGGAACTATCACGGATTTTATGGCTTCAAGCCATTTGACGGAGTCAGGGCCCATCATCGCTTCTTTGCATGTAGTCGGTTCATTATTCTCAAATAATGATTTAACCCTCAAATCTTGGTATTTGATTGTTTACCCGACCTACTTGTTTCAATAGGAACTTAGATCTCCGTGATCACAACCTTTGAGACACGTGAGCCATGAGCATTGTTGCTGCCTCCGGAACACTTTTCGGCGTTGCGCAACTCTGCACATATAGCTAAGGTTCTTTCAACCTTATCAAAGTTCTATTGTCCTCCCACTTAACTTTTCACGAAAAATTCCTTCTTAAAGAAACTTGACGTTCTAAGCGACAAACACTTTTGTCTCCGGTGTTATGGAGAAATACTTAACAAAGACAGATTCATCCGACTTTGGTTGCAAACATCTTTCTTATGTATAGCATACCAATGTTTAAGAAAGGACTACTTGGGTTTTATCCCAAACCATAACCTTATATGGTGTCATTTCAACGGATTATGATGAAGCTCTTTTTAGTGGAAAAACGGTAATCTCTAAAGCTTTTAATCTTTAAAATACAATGGCAATTTTATGAATTACACCTTTGATCTCACCATGTCAAACAAGGTCTAATTACATATCTCGAATGCTCCATACTCTTATGGTGTTTCGGGAAATGCAAATCCACGGAACGATTCCTTAAATCTTAGGTATTATGCTAAACTTTGTAACTCAAATATCTTCCTTTATGATCTTTATCATAAACTGTTTATATTCTTGTTACAATGATTTTACACTTCATCTTGAAAGTCTTTGAACTTTTCAAATGTTTCATACTTCATCCTTATTAAGTAAATATTCATATATTCACTCAAATTTTCGGAGAAAGCATATGAAGTTGAAATCCATCGCTCTTGACTACACATAATGGACTTCGTACAACAATATGTACAAATTCCAATAAGCTAGTCTTTCGTTCCCTTTTGGCCTATGAACGAAGTTTTAATTATCTCTAGGAAAGTTTCACAAGCGTCATTTGATCAAAATCAAAAGACTCCAAAATTCCATACATATGGAGTTTCTTCATGTTTTCTTTCCAATATAATTTAAACGGTGATGTCACTTCCTAAGTGATCTTTCAATCAATTTGTCTTTCGACATCTTTAGCATTAGCTTTATGGATGTGATTTTTCCAACGAGATTTGTGAATCATCCATCTTTTATGGATTACGGCAATTATTTGAACAACCCTTTTGTTCTCATAACACCTGATAAAACAAATCTTGAAGGCAAGCTTTGATGTTTAACGAGCAACACAATAACCCTTTATTTGTTCTCGATGAACATCATCACATATTCTTTTGCTAATTATTTAGGCCACTGTAGTTCATGAATTGTTTTGTTTTGTATGACGATTCACACCAACAAATTCAGTATCAAATACTTAATAACCACATTGTTTAATAAGCAAAGAATATAGCCATAACATGTATATCATCTATATACTTAAACTGAAAAATTCTAGTCTTTTCTTTTCTGCCATATATTTATGAGATTCTCTTTCAGTATTTCCTTTTCTGTTTGAAAGAATCTATCAACATCAATAGTGGAGTCATACATATGACACATAGTCCAAAACATGTATAGTTAAATACCAATGTCTTTGGACTTCCACTTTGAAGTAGATCACCATCATCAAATGTTTGGTGTTCTTTCAAATTCCTTTCTTTAGTAATCTCTTGGTGTAGTAAACATTTTACCTACATCAATTATTCATCCTTATCATGGAATCGTCCATGATCAAGCTACTTTTAGCTTATAACGATGAATTACGAGTATAATGTTGCTCTCCAAAACCTTTTGGAGGATTAGGACAACTAGTGTCTCCAACCTTTTGCAAATTCTCATCAAATATGAGAACATGACTTTTGCCATATTATACTCTATCATGTTGCAACCAAAACTTCGTTTCAGATATCACAATATCTTCCACACATGATGGTTTCTGAAACAACTCTTTCAGATCCTAGATAACCTTGATATTAAGACAATCCTTTGAATATCAAGAATTATGGAGACAAACATGATACTTATACACTAACACTTGGAATTGTCACTCTTGTTTTAATACCAATTATTAAACTTCATGGAGTAACCGGAACTTACTGAAAGTTTGCAATAGGACTTTTAAACTTTAGATTAACACTTCAAAACAATACGATACCAGTTCGTAAAGTAACTGACCAGAATTCTATAGTTCTATCATCTCAATTATAACTAAGCGTAAGGTGGTAAACGGATGCCAATGACTACAACAACTATGCAAATTCACTTTGATTTAATTTATGATAAATTGAGTTCTAATTAATAATTAAATTAATCTAGGTGAACTCCCACTCAAAACAATATCCCTCACATTGTTTTAGTGATCACACGAACCAAATCCACCACATCAAAACCGATCATCACGAGAGTTGACATAGCTTCAATGGCGAACAATCAACATGTTCATCATATCTCCTATATGACTCATGCTTTACCTTTCGGTGATCCGTGTTCCTGAGACCATGTCTGTACATGCTAGGCTCGTCAAGATCAAACCTTAGCTTCCGCATGACCAAATCTGGCTTGCCCACGTTGTATACACTTGCGGAATCTAACACACCCGATCATCACGTGGTGCTTCGAAACAACAAGCTTTAGCAACAGTGCTAACTAAGGGTGAACACTTTATGACTTGAAATTCATGTGCATGAGGGATCATCTTATAATGCTACCGTCGTATACTAAGCAATACAAGATGCATAAAGGATTAACATCACATGCAATTCATAATATGTGATATGATATGGCCTTTCTTCTTGTGCTTCCGATCTCCATCTTCAAGCACGAACATGATCTCCATCATCACCGGCATTGCATCAAGGTCAATGACGCTGCTCCATGGTTGTCGTCCACCGGCTTCAACTATTACAACTACTTTGAATAGACACGCGGGTTTTAACATAAATTAAAGACAACCATATGGCTCCTGCCGGTTGCCGACTTACAATAAGGAACATTGCATACATCAAATATAATCACAATCATGGCCATATCACATCACTGCACACCCCTGCAAAACAAAGTTAGACGCTTCTACTTTCTTTGCATATTTTACGTGGTTTGGGGCTTTCAATAAGTGTCGTTCAAACTTACGAACAAGAACCACAACATTGATACTAGTATTGTTAATCACCCGTTGTAAATTGGATCTTAACTATGCTAGGAGAAACAGGAACCCGCAAAGCCACTTATGCAATACAAGTTGCATGTCAAGCGTGGAGCAAGTCTCATGAACGATGTCATGTAAGGTTAGCCCGGGCCGATTCATCCCAACATACCGCAAGATGCAAAGTACACAAGAAGCAATCGACAATAAAAGCATCAACGCCCATAATGACCATTGTGTTCTACTCGTGCAACAGATCTACATATAGACATGGCTCTGATACCACTGTTGGGTTCGTAGCATGGAAAACAAAAATTTTCTATCGCATACAAACAAACAAGCCAAGATCTATCTACTAGATTGTAGCAACGAGTCGATGGAATAACTCACCCTCGAAGATTCCAAAGCGGTTAACGAGAGCGGATTCTCGTGGGTGATGTAGTCGTACTCTTTCCGATCTCAAGATCGCGTAGACGATCCTTCCGGCGCCACGTTCCGGCAGCGCTCCCGTAGTCGGTCACACGTTCGGTACTCGACGAAGACTTTCCTCTCCCTTGTTCCAGCAGGCAGCGGAGGTTGTAGCACTCTCCTCGCGATTCCGGCAGCACAACGGCGTGGTACCGGAAGTAGAGGGGAAATCCCGCAGGGCTTCGCCTTAAGCCGGTGCGAGTATGGTGGAGCTTATGAGAGAGGCTATTAGTGGTCTAGTAATTAGACACACCAATTAGAAGGCTCTAAACCAATTAGAAGGCTCTAAACCGCTGGCTAAAGCAATTAGAAGCTCTAAACCAAAACGGCTCTAAACCGGAGATTAGAGGTAGAAAGTTGTGTGTTAGGAGGGAGCCCTGCCCCTCCTTATATAGATGGGAGGGGCTGGCCGCGCCAGGGGAGGGAGTGGAGTCCCTCCCCAACTCGGCTTGGAGGGCCGCCGGTTGGAGGAGGTCTCCTCCCTAACTCGGTTCATACTCCTCCTCTTTCCTCCTCTTCCAAAATTGCCGTTTGACTTTCAAACGTTTGAGTTTGTTACTTTCAAACTAGATTTGAATAAACCCTTTATTTCGGACAGCGAATACACTTAGTACATGATGCAATCATTCCAATGCAATGACACATTCATGTACCCCTTCCCCTCCGGAGTGCCGGACATTCCGGAACCTTCTAGAACATTCCCGATGAAAAACACCGAACCATTCCCGAACTCCGAAACGGACTTTCCTTATATGAATCTTATTCTCCGGACCATTCCGGATCACCTCGTGATATCCCGGATCCCATCCGAGACTCCGAACAACATTCGGTCTCTTTCTCATAATACCATAACTACTCAAACAACGTCGAATCCTTAAGTGTGTCTCCCTACGGTTCGTGAATTATGCGGACATGATCGAGACAACTTCTCCGAACAATAACCAATAGAGGAATCTGGAAATTCATATGGCTCCCACATATTTCTACGATTTATTTGCGATCGAATGAACCACTTACATACGATACCAATTTCCCTTTGTCTCACGATATGTTACTTATCCGAGGTTATGATCGTCGGTATCTCTGCATACCTAGTTCAACCTCGTTACCGATAAGTACTCTTTTCTCGTTCCCGTGATATGTGATCCCTTGTGACCCAGTCACATGCTTGCAAGCTAATTGGATGACATTCCACCACCGAGAGGGCCCAGAGTATATCTATCCGTCATATGGATGGACAAATCCCATTCTTGATCCATGTGTCTCAACCAATACTTTCCGAACACTCAATTCCACCTTTATAGCCACCCAGTTACGGTGTGGTGTTTGATGTCATCAAAGCATCCATCCGGCAAAGGTGATATGCATGATCTCATGGTCGAAGGAATTAGGTTACTATGTATCAGAAAGCATATAGCAATTGAACTATTTAAAATGACTTGATCTTTATGCTACGCTTATCTATAGGAGTATGTCCATCACATCATTCTCCTAATGATATGACCCTGTTGTTAATAACATCTCTATGTTCATGACCAGGAAACCATGATCATATATTAACCAACAAGCTAGTTTAACAAGAGGCTTTACTAGGGACTCTTATTTTAGTTTACAAATCACACACAAGTATTAATGTTTCCGGTTAATACAATTATAGCATGGTATGTAAACATTTATCAAAAGTTTGAAGATATGATAATAACCACTTTATTATTGCCTCTTGGGCATATCTCCAACACTATTGCCCACGGTTTTCGGGTTCCAGGATGATTTACATCAACCTTAAGACCCGATATATGTTTGAGATTATGACCAAAAACTAGTCGTTTTATTTTTTTATTTTGGTATTGATGAGTTATTGCCCATAGTTTCTGTTCTACACGATTTGCATGCCTCATATGAACCCTTACATGTTTTAGAGATATGACAAGAAACTCGTCGTTTTTGCGTTTTATGGCCGTTCTCCTAAGCTATTGCCCACAGTTATGGAGTTCTAGGGCGATTTACATCAACCTTAAGACCCGGTACATGTTTGAGAGTTATGACCAAAAACTCAATGTTTTTGTGTTTTATGGTCGTTTTCATGAGCTATTACCCAGAGTTTTTGGGTTCTAGGCGGATTCGCATGCCTCGTAGGAACCGTTACATGTTTGAGAGTTCTGACTAGAAACTCGTCGTTTTCGCGTTTTATGTCCATTTTCATGAGCTATTTGCCCACTGTTTTAGGGTTATAGGACGATTTACAAACGAACGTAAGACCAAATACATGATTGAGAGTTATGACCAAAAACTCGTCGCTTTCGTGTTAATGGCCATTTTCATGAGTTGTTGCCCACCATTTTTGGTTCAAAGTTGGGATTTGCAAAGCCTGTAAGACCCTTACATGTTTAAGATGGACTAAAACTCTTAATTTTCGTATTTTATGGCCGTTTTCATGAGCTATTGCCCCTAGTTTTGTGGTTCCACCAGGCGAATTTGCAAGCCTTGTAAGAATCTTACATGTTTCGAGAGATATGACCCAAAACTCACCGTTTTCATGTTTTATGGTCGTTTTCATGAGCTATTTCACATAGTTTCGGGTTCCATGCGTTTTACATCAACTTTAAGACCCTATACAGGTTTGAGAGTTATGAGCAAAAACTCGTCGTTTTTGTGTTTTATGGCCGTTTTCATGAGCTATTGTCCATACTTTTAGGGTTATAGGACGATTTACAACGAACTTAAGACCGGATACATGATTGAGAGTTATGATAAAAAACTCATCGATTTCGTGTTTATGGCCTTTTCATGAGTTATTGCCCACCATTTTTGGTTTAAATATGGATTTGCTAAACTTTAAGACCCGTTACAGTTTTGAGATATGACAAAAACTCATAATTTTTCGTATTTTATGGCCGTTTTCACGAGCTATTGCTGTAGTTTTGGGGTTCCAGGCGGATTTGCATGCCTCGTAAGAACCCTTACATGTTTAAGAGATATGACCCAAAACTCATCGTTTTCATATTTTATGGCTGTTTTAATGAGCTATTACCCACAGTCTTGGGTTTGCAGGGCGGTTTACATCAACCTTATACCTGATACATGTTTGAGAGTTATGACCAAACTCGTCGTTTTCATGTTTTATGTTCGTTTTATGAGTTATTGCCCATAGTGTTTGGGTTCTTGTTGGATTTGCAAGGCATGTAAGACCTGTTACATGTTTGAGATATATGACAAAAACTAATTTTTCGTCTTTTATGGCCGTTTTCATGAGCTATTGCCCACAGTTTTAGGGTTCCTAGGAGATTTTGCATGCCACATATGAACCTTTACATGTTTTTTCGAGATATGATCCAAAAATCGTCATTTTCGTGTTTTTATGTCCGTTTTCATGAGCTATTGCCCACGGTTTTGGGTTCCGATGATTTACATCACCTTAAGACCCGATACTATGTTTGAGATTATGACCAAAAACTAGTCGTTTTAATTTTTTATTTTGTTTTCATGAGTTATTGCCCTAGTTTCTGGATATAATACACAATTTGCATGCCTCATAAGGAACCCTTACATGTTTTAGAGATATGACAAGAAACTCGTCGTTCTGTGCGTTTATGGCCGTTCTCCCAAGCTATTGCCCACAGTGATGGAGTTCTAGGGCGATTTACATCAACCTCAAGACCCGTTACATGTTTGATAGTTATGACAAAAACTCGTTGTTTTTGTGTGTTTTATGGTCGTTTCATGAGCTATTACCCAGAGTTTTTGGGTTCTAGGCGGATTCGCATGCCTCGTAGGAACCGTTACATGTTTGAGAGATATGACTAGAAACTCGTCGTTTTCGCGTTTTATGTCCGTTTTCATGAGCTATTTGTCCACTGTTTTAGGGTGTAGGACGATTTACAATGAACGTAAGACCGAATACATGATTGAGAGTTTGACCAAAAACTCGTCGTTTTCGTGTTAATGGCCATTTTCATGAGTTGTTGCCCACCATTTTTGGTTTCAAAGTTGGATTTGCAAGGCCTGTAAGACCCTTACATGTTGAAGATATTGACTAAAAACTCATAATTTTCGTATTTTATGGCCGTTTTCATGAGCTATTGCCCTAGTTTGTGGTTCCAGGCGAATTTGCATGCCTTGTAGAATCCTTACATGTTTCGAGAGATTATGACCCAAAACTCACCGTTTTCATGTTTTATGGTCTTTTCATGAGCTATTTCACATAGTTTCGGGGTTCCATGGCGTTTTACATCAACTTTAAGACCCTATACAGGTTTGAGAGTTATGAGCAAAAACTCGTCGTTTTTGTGTTTTATGGCCGTTTTCATGAGCTATTGTCCATACTTTTAGGGTTATAGGACGATTTACAACGAACTTAAGCCGGATACATGATTGAGAGTATGATAAAAAACTCATCGATTTCGTGTTTATGGCCATTTTCATGAGTTATTGGCCACCATTTTTGGTTAAATATGGATTTGCTAAGACTTTAAGATTCGGTACAGTTTTGAGATATGACTAAAACTCATAATTTTCGTATTTTATGGCCGTTTTCACGAGCTATTGCCTGTAGTTTTGGGGTTCCAGGCGGATTTGCATGCCTCGTAGAACCCTTACATGTTTGAGAGATATGACCCAAAACTCATCGTTTTCATTTTTATGGCTGTTTTCATGAGCTATTACCCACAGTCTTGGGGTTGCAGGGTTTTTACATCAACCTTAATACCTGATACATGTTTTGAGAGTTATGACCAAAAACTCGTCGTTTTCATGTTTTATGTTCGTTTTCATGAGTTATTGCCCATAGTGTTTGGTTCTTGTTGGATTTGCAAGGCATGTAAGACCTGTTACATGTTTGAGATATATGAAAAA
>CAJUWN010001927.1:0-14369 GCA_910589765.1 Avena atlantica
TTTTTGAGAGTTATGAACAAAAACTCGTGTTTTCGTCTTTTACGACCGTTTCATGGGTATTGCCCACAATTTTGAGGTTTCATGGCGATTTACATTTGTAAGACCCGTACATGTTTGAGAGTTATGACCAAAACCTCGTCTTTTTCGTGTTTTATGACCGTTTTAATGAGCTATTGCCCTTATTTTGGGGCTCCAGGGCGATTTTCATGGCGTAAGACCCGATACATGTTTAAGAGATATGACCAGAAAACTCATTGTTTTCTCGTTTTAAGGCCGTTTTCATGAGCTATTGCCCACAGTTTGGGGGTATTAGGGAGACTTGGATGGCTCGTAAGACTCGATAAATGTTTGAGAGATATGACCAAAACTCGTCGTTTTTGTGTTTGACGACCGTTTTTGGTGTCCTAGGGAGATTTACAATGACCAAAAGACCACAACGAAAAACTAATTGTTTTCTCGTTTTATAGCCGTTTTCATGAGCTATTGCCGATAGTTTTGGGGCTCCAGGGCGATTTTCATGGCGCCGTAAGACCCGATACATGTTTGAGAGATATGACCAAAAACTCATTGTTTTCTCGTTTTAAGGTCGTTTTCATGAGCTATTGCCCACATTTTTGGGGTACCAGGGCGACTTGGATGGCCCGTAAGACTCCATACATGTTTGATAGATATGACCAAAAACTCGTCGTTTTTGTGTTTGACAGCCTTTTTGGCGTTCAAGGGAGATTTACAATACCACCAGACCCGATACATGTGCGAGTTACAACGAAAAACTCATTGTTTTTCTCGTTTTATAGCCGTTTTCATGAGCTATTGCCCACAGTTTTGGGTACCAGGGCGACTTGGATGGCCCGTAAGACTCCATACATGTTTGATAGATATGACCAAAAACTTGTCGTTTTTGTGTTTGGCGACCGTTTTTGGCATTCAAGGGAGATTTACAATGACCACTAGACCCGATACACGTTTCCGAGTTACAGCGAAAAAACTCATTGTTTTCTCGTTTTATAGCCGTTTTCATGAGCTATTGGCCCACAGGGTACCGCGGCGATTTACAACGACCGTAAAACCCAATACATGTTTGATAGTTATGACCAAAAACTTGTCGTTTTCGCATTTTACCATGTTTTCATGAGCTGTTGCCCTCGATTTTGGGGTTCCAGGGCGACTTGCATGCCCGTAAGACCCGATACATTTGTTGAGAGTTATGAACAAAAAACTCCGCGTTTCGTCTTTTATGACTGTTTTCATGGGTTATTGCCCACAGTTTTGAGGTTTCATGGCGATTTACATTTATGTAAGACCTTGTACATGTTTGATAGTTATGACCAAAAATCATCGTTTTCTCATTTTACCACTGTTTCCTTGAGCTATTGCCCACGGTTTTGGTGTTCCAGGGCGATTTGCAAGGCCCGTAAGACACGTTACATTTTTTGAGAGTTATGCACAAAAACTCCGTGTTTTCGTCTTTTACGACCGTTTTCATGGTTATTGCCCACAATTTGAGGTTTCATGGCGATTTACATTCTGTAAGACCCGGTACATGTTTGAGAGTTATGACCAAAACCTCGTCTTTTTCGTGTTTTATGACCGGTTTAATGAGCTATTGCCCTTAGTTTTGGGGCTCCAGGGAGATTTTCATGGCGCGTAAGACCCGATACATGTTTAAGAGATATGACCAGAAACTCATTGTTTTCGCGTTTAAGGCCGTTTTCATGAGCTATTGCCCATAGTTTGGGGGTATTAGGGAGACTTGGATGGCTCGTAAGACTCGATAAATGTTTGAGAGATATGACCAAAAACTCGTCGTTTTTGTGTTTGACGACAGTTTTTGGTTGTCCTAGGGAGATTTACAATGACCACAAGACCACAACGAAAAACTAATTGTTTTCTCGTTTATAGCCGTTTTCATGAGCTATTGCCCATAGTTTTGGGGCTCCAGGGCGATTTTCATGGCCCGTAAGACCCGATACATGTTTGAGAGATATGACCAAAAACTCATTGTTTTCTCGTTTTAAGGTCGTTTTCATGAGCTATTGCCCATATTTTTGGGGTACCAGGGCGACTTGGATGGCCCGTAAGACTCCATACATGTTTGATAGATATGACCAAAAACTCGTCGTTTTTGTGTTTGACAGCCTTTTTGGCGTTCAAGGGAGATTTACAATTACCACCAGACCCGATACATGTGTGCGAGTTACAACAAAAAACTCATTGTTTTCTCGTTTTATAGCCGTTTTCATGAGCTATTGCCCACAGTTTTGGGGTACCAGGGCGACTTGGATGGCCCGTAAGACTCCATACATGTTTGATAGATATGACCAAAAACTTGTCGTTTTTGTGTTTGGCGACCGTTTTTGGCATTCAAGGGAGATTTACAATGACCACTAGACCCGATACACGTTTCCGAGTTACAGCGAAGTACTCATTGTTTTCTCGTTTTATAGCCGTTTTCATGAGCTATTGCCCACAGTTTTGGGGTACCGCGGCGATTTACAACGACCGTAAAACCCAATACATGTTTGATAGTTATGACCAAAAACTTGTCGTTTTCGCATTTTACCATTGTTTTCATGAGCTGTTGCCCTCGATTTTGGGGTTCCCGGGCGACTTGCATGGCCCGTAAGACCCGATACATTTGTTGAGAGTTATGAACAAAAACTCCGCGTTTTCGTCTTTTATGACTGTTTTCATGGGTTATTGCCCACGGTTTTGAGGTTTCATGGCGATTTACATTTATGTAAGACCTGGTACATGTTTGATAGTTATGACCAAAAATCATCGTTTTCTCATTTTACCACTGTTTCCTTGATCTATTGCCCACGGTTTTGGTGTTCCAGGGCGATTTGCAAGGCCCGTAAGACACGTTACATTTTTTGAGAGTTATGCACAAAAACTCCGTGTTTTCGTCTTTTACGACCGTTTTCATGGGTTATTGCCCACAATTTTGAGGTTTCATGGCGATTTACATTCTGTAAGACCCGGTACATGTTTGAGAGTTATGACCAAAACCTCGTCTTTTTCGTGTTTTATGACCGTTTTAATGAGCTATTGCCCTTAGTTTTGGGGGTATTAGGGAGACTTGGATGGCTCGTAAGACCCGATACATGATTAAGAGATATGACCAGAAACTCATTGTTTTCTCGTTTTAAGGCCGTTTTCATGAGCTATTGCCCACAGTTTGGGGTATTAGGGAGACTTGGATGGCTCGTAAGACTCGATAAATGTTTGAGAGATATGACCAAAAACTCGTCGTTTTTGTGTTTGACGACCGTTTTTGGTGTCCTAGGGAGATTTACAATGACCACAAGACCACAACGAAAAACTAATTGTTTTCTTGTTTTATAGCCGTTTTCATGAGCTATTGCCCATAGTTTTGGGGCTCCAGGGCGATTTTCATGGCCCGTAAGACCCGATACATGTTTGAGAGATATGACCAAAAACTCATTGTTTTCTCGTTTTAAGGTCGTTTTCATGAGCTATTGCCCATATTTTTGGGGTACCAGGGCGACTTGGATGGCCCGTAAGACTCCATACATGTTTGATAGATATGACCAAAAACTCGTCGTTTTTGTGTTTGACAGCCGTTTTGGCGTTCAAGGGAGATTTACAATTACCACCAGACCCGATACATGTGTGCGAGTTACAACAAAAAACTCATTGTTTTCTCGTTTTATAGCCGTTTTCATGAGCTATTGCCCACAGTTTTGGGGTACCAGGGCGACTTGGATGGCCCGTAAGACTCCATACATGTTTGATAGATATGACCAAAAACTTGTCGTTTTTGTGTTTGGAGACCGTTTTTGGCATTCAAGGGAGATTTACAATGACCACTAGACCCGATACACGTTTCCGAGTTACAGCGAAATACTCATTGTTTTCTCGTTTTATAGCCGTTTTCATGAGCTATTGCCCACAGTTTTGGGGTACCGCGGCGATTTACAACGACCGTAAAACCCAATACATGTTTGATAGTTATGACCAAAAACTTGTCGTTTTCGCATTTTACCATTTTTTTCATGAGCTGTTGCCCTCGATTTTGGGGTTCCAGGGCGACTTGCATGGCCCGTAAGACCCGATACATTTGTTGAGAGTTATGAACAAAAACTCCGCGTTTTCGTCTTTTATGACTGTTTTCATGGGTTATTGCCCACAGTTTTGAGGTTTCATGGCGATTTACATTTATGTAAGACCTTGTACATGTTTGATAGTTATGACCAAAAAATCATCGTTTTCTCATTTTACCACTGTTTCCTTGAGCTATTGCCCACGGTTTTGGTGTTCCAGGGCGATTTGCAAGGCCCGTAAGACACGTTGCATTTTTTGAGAGTTATGCACAAAAACTCCGTGTTTTCGTCTTTTACGACCGTTTTCATGGGTTATTGCCCACAATTTTGAGGTTTCATGGCGATTTACATTCTGTAAGACCCGGTACATGTTTGAGAGTTATGACCAAAACCTCGTCTTTTTCGTGTTTTATGACCGTTTTAATGAGCTATTGCCCTTAGTTTTGGGGGTATTAGGGAGACTTGGATGGCTCGTAAGACCCGATACATGATTAAGAGATATGACCAGAAACTCATTGTTTTCTCGTTTTAAGGCCGTTTTCATGAGCTATTGCCCACAGTTTGGGGGTATTAGGGAGACTTGGATGGCTCGTAAGACTCGATAAATGTTTGAGAGATATGACCAAAAACTCGTCGTTTTTGTGTTTGACGACCGTTTTTGGTGTCCTAGGGAGATTTACAATGACCACAAGACCACAACGAAAAACTAATTGTTTTCTTGTTTTATAGCCGTTTTCATGAGCTATTGCCCATAGTTTTGGGGCTCCAGGGCGATTTTCATGGCCCGTAAGACCCGATACATGTTTGAGAGATATGACCAAAAACTCATTGTTTTCTCGTTTTAAGGTCGTTTTCATGAGCTATTGCCCATATTTTTGGGGTACCAGGGCGACTTGGATGGCCCGTAAGACTCCATACATGTTTGATAGATATGACCAAAAACTCGTCGTTTTTGTGTTTGACAGCCGTTTTTGGCGTTCAAGGGAGATTTACAATTACCACCAGACCCGATACATGTGTGCGAGTTACAACAAAAAACTCATTGTTTTCTCGTTTTATAGCCGTTTTCATGAGCTATTGCCCACAGTTTTGGGGTACCAGGGCGACTTGGATGGCCCGTAAGACTCCATACATGTTTGATAGATATGACCAAAAACTTGTCGTTTTTGTGTTTGGCGACCGTTTTTGGCATTCAAGGGAGATTTACAATGACCACTAGACCCGATACACGTTTCCGAGTTACAGCGAAATACTCATTGTTTTCTCGTTTTATAGCCGTTTTCATGAGCTATTGCCCACAGTTTTGGGGTACCGCGGCGATTTACAACGACCGTAAAACCCAATACATGTTTGATAGTTATGACCAAAAACTTGTCGTTTTCGCATTTTACCATTGTTTTCATGAGCTGTTGCCCTCGATTTTGGGGTTCCCGGGCGACTTGCATGGCCCGTAAGACCCGATACATTTGTTGAGAGTTATGAACAAAAACTCCGCGTTTTCGTCTTTTATGACTGTTTTCATGGGTTATTGCCCACGGTTTTGAGGTTTCATGGCGATTTACATTTATGTAAGACCTGGTACATGTTTGATAGTTATGACCAAAAATCATCGTTTTCTCATTTTACCACTGTTTCCTTGATCTATTGCCCACGGTTTTGGTGTTCCAGGGCGATTTGCAAGGCCCGTAAGACACGTTACATTTTTTGAGAGTTATGCACAAAAACTCCTGTTTTCGTCTTTTACGACCGTTTTCATGGGTTATTGCCCACAATTTTGAGGTTTCATGGCGATTTACATTCTGTAAGACCCGGTACATGTTTGAGAGTTATGACCAAAACCTCGTCTTTTTCGTGTTTTATGACCGTTTTAATGAGCTATTGCCCTTAGTTTTGGGGGTATTAGGGAGACTTGGATGGCTCGTAAGACCCGATACATGATTAAGAGATATGACCAGAAACTCATTGTTTTCTCGTTTTAAGGCCGTTTTCATGAGCTATTGCCCACAGTTTGGGGGTATTAGGGAGACTTGGATGGCTCGTAAGACTCGATAAATGTTTGAGAGATATGACCAAAAACTCGTCGTTTTTGTGTTTGACGACCGTTTTTGGTGTCCTAGGGAGATTTACAATGACCACAAGACCACAACGAAAAACTAATTGTTTTCTTGTTTTATAGCCGTTTTCATGAGCTATTGCCCATAGTTTTGGGGCTCCAGGGCGATTTTCATGGCCCGTAAGACCCGATACATGTTTGAGAGATATGACCAAAAACTCATTGTTTTCTCGTTTTAAGGTCGTTTTCATGAGCTATTGCCCATATTTTTGGGGTACCAGGGCGACTTGGATGGCCCGTAAGACTCCATACATGTTTGATAGATATGACCAAAAACTCGTCGTTTTTGTGTTTGACAGCCGTTTTTGGCGTTCAAGGGAGATTTACAATTACCACCAGACCCGATACATGTGTGCGAGTTACAACAAAAAACTCATTGTTTTCTCGTTTTATAGCCGTTTTCATGAGCTATTGCCCACAGTTTTGGGGGTACCAGGGCGACTTGGATGGCCCGTAAGACTCCATACATGTTTGATAGATATGACCAAAAACTTGTCGTTTTTGTGTTTGGAGACCGTTTTTGGCATTCAAGGGAGATTTACAATGACCACTAGACCCGATACACGTTTCCGAGTTACAGCGAAATACTCATTGTTTTCTCGTTTTATAGCCGTTTTCATGAGCTATTGCCCACAGTTTTGGGGTACCGCGGCGATTTACAACGACCGTAAAACCCAATACATGTTTCATAGTTATGACCAAAAATTTGTCGTTTTCGCATTTTACCATTTTTTTCATGAGCTGTTGCCCTCGATTTTGGGGTTCCAGGGCGACTTGCATGGCCCGTAAGACCCGATACATTTGTTGAGAGTTATGAACAAAAACTCCACGTTTTCGTCTTTTATGACTGTTTTCATGGGTTATTGCCCACAGTTTTGAGGTTTCATGGCGATTTACATTTATGTAAGACCTTGTACATGTTTGATAGTTATGACCAAAAAATCATCGTTTTCTCATTTTACCACTGTTTCCTTGAGCTATTGCCCACGGTTTTGGTGTTCCAGGGCGATTTGCAAGGCCCGTAAGACACGTTGCATTTTTGGGAGTTATGCACAAAAACTCCGTGTTTTCGTCTTTTACGACCGTTTTCATGGGTTATTGCCCACAATTTTGAGGTTTCATGGCGATTTACATTCTGTAAGACCCGGTACATGTTTGAGAGTTATGACCAAAACCTCGTCTTTTTCGTGTTTTATGACGGTTTTAATGAGCTATTGCCCTTAGTTTTGGGGGTATTAGGGAGACTTGGATGGCTCGTAAGACCCGATACATGATTAAGAGATATGACCAGAAACTCATTGTTTTCTCGTTTTAAGGCCGTTTTCATGAGCTATTGCCCACAGTTTGGGGGTATTAGGGAGACTTGGATGGCTCGTAAGACTCGATAAATGTTTGAGAGATATGACCAAAAACTCGTCGTTTTTGTGTTTGACGACAGTTTTTGGTGTCCTAGGGAGATTTACAATGACCACAAGACCACAACGAAAAACTAATTGTTTTCTCGTTTTATAGCCGTTTTCATGAGCTATTGCCCACAGTTTTGGGGTACCAGGGCGACTTGGATGGCCCGTAAGACTCCATACATGTTTGATAGATATGACCAAAAACTTGTCGTTTTTGTGTTTGGAGACCGTTTTTGGCATTCAAGGGAGATTTACAATGACCACTAGACCCGATACACGTTTCCGAGTTACAGCGAAATACTCATTGTTTTCTCGTTTTATAGCCGTTTTCATGAGCTATTGCCCACAGTTTTGGGGTACCGCGGCGATTTACAACGACCGTAAAACCCAATACATGTTTCATAGTTATGACCAAAAATTTGTCGTTTTCGCATTTTACCATTTTTTTCATGAGCTGTTGCCCTCGATTTTGGGGTTCCAGGGCGACTTGCATGGCCCGTAAGACCCGATACATTTGTTGAGAGTTATGAACAAAAACTCCACGTTTTCGTCTTTTATGACTGTTTTCATGGGTTATTGCCCACAGTTTTGAGGTTTCATGGCGATTTACATTTATGTAAGACCTTGTACATGTTTGATAGTTATGACCAAAAAATCATCGTTTTCTCATTTTACCACTGTTTCCTTGAGCTATTGCCCACGGTTTTGGTGTTCCAGGGCGATTTGCAAGGCCCGTAAGACACGTTGCATTTTTGGGAGTTATGCACAAAAACTCCGTGTTTTCGTCTTTTACGACCGTTTTCATGGGTTATTGCCCACAATTTTGAGGTTTCATGGCGATTTACATTCTGTAAGACCCGGTACATGTTTGAGAGTTATGACCAAAACCTCGTCTTTTTCGTGTTTTATGACGGTTTTAATGAGCTATTGCCCTTAGTTTTGGGGGTATTAGGGAGACTTGGATGGCTCGTAAGACCCGATACATGATTAAGAGATATGACCAGAAACTCATTGTTTTCTCGTTTTAAGGCCGTTTTCATGAGCTATTGCCCACAGTTTGGGGGTATTAGGGAGACTTGGATGGCTCGTAAGACTCGATAAATGTTTGAGAGATATGACCAAAAACTCGTCGTTTTTGTGTTTGACGACAGTTTTTGGTGTCCTAGGGAGATTTACAATGACCACAAGACCACAACGAAAAACTAATTGTTTTCTTGTTTTATAGCCGTTTTCATGAGCTATTGCCCACAGTTTTGGGGTACCAGGGCGACTTGGATGGCCCGTAAGACTCCATACATGTTTGATAGATATGACCAAAAACTTGTCGTTTTTGTGTTTGGAGACCGTTTTTGGCATTCAAGGGAGATTTACAATGACCACTAGACCCGATACACGTTTCCGAGTTACACAGCGAAATACTCATTGTTTTCTCGTTTTATAGCCGTTTTCATGAGCTATTGCCCACAGTTTTGGGGTACCGCGGCGATTTACAACGACCGTAAAACCCAATACATGTTTCATAGTTATGACCAAAAATTTGTCGTTTTCGCATTTTACCATTTTTTTCATGAGCTGTTGCCCTCGATTTTGGGGTTCCAGGGCGACTTGCATGGCCCGTAAGACCCGATACATTTGTTGAGAGTTATGAACAAAAACTCCACGTTTTCGTCTTTTATGACTGTTTTCATGGGTTATTGCCCACAGTTTTGAGGTTTCATGGCGATTTACATTTATGTAAGACCTTGTACATGTTTGATAGTTATGACCAAAAAATCATCGTTTTCTCATTTTACCACTGTTTCCTTGAGCTATTGCCCACGGTTTTGGTGTTCCAGGGCGATTTGCAAGGCCCGTAAGACACGTTGCATTTTTGGGAGTTATGCACAAAAACCCGTGTTTTCGTCTTTTACGACCGTTTTCATGGGTTATTGCCCACAATTTTGAGGTTTCATGGCGATTTACATTCTGTAAGACCCGGTACATGTTTGAGAGTTATGACCAAAACCTCGTCTTTTTCGTGTTTTATGACGGTTTTAATGAGCTATTGCCCTTAGTTTTGGGGGTATTAGGGAGACTTGGATGGCTCGTAAGACCCGATACATGATTAAGAGATATGACCAGAAACTCATTGTTTTCTCGTTTTAAGGCCGTTTTCATGAGCTATTGCCCACAGTTTGGGGGTATTAGGGAGACTTGGATGGCTCGTAAGACTCGATAAATGTTTGAGAGATATGACCAAAAACTCGTCGTTTTTGTGTTTGACGACAGTTTTTGGTGTCCTAGGGAGATTTACAATGACCACAAGACCACAACGAAAAACTAATTGTTTTCTTGTTTTATAGCCGTTTTCATGAGCTATTGCCCATAGTTTTGGGGCTCCAGGGCGATTTTCATGGCCCGTAAGACCCGATACATGTTTGAGAGATATGACCAAAAACTCATTGTTTTCTCGTTTTAAGGTCGTTTTCATGATCTATTGCCCATATTTTTGGGGTACCAGGGCGACTTGGATGGCCCGTAAGACTCCATACATGTTTGATAGATATGACCAAAAACTCGTCGTTTTTGTGTTTGACAGCCGTTTTTGGCCTTCAAGGGATATTTACAATTACCACCAGACCCGATACATGTGTGCGAGTTACAACAAAAAACTCATTGTTTTCTCGTTTTATAGCCGTTTTCATGAGCTATTTGCCCACAGTTTTGGGTACCATGGCGACTTGGATGGCCCGTAAGACTCCATACATGTTTGATAGATCTGACCAAAAACTTGTCGTTTTTGTGTTTGGAGACCGTTTTTGGCATTCAAGGGAGATTTACAATGACCACTAGACCCGATACACGTTTCCGAGTTACAGCGAAATACTCATTGTTTTCTCGTTTTATAGCCGTTTTCATGGCTATTGCCCACAGTTTTGGGGTACCGCGGCGATTTACAACGACGGAAAACCCAATACATGTTTGATAGTTATGACCAAAAACTTGTCGTTTTCGCATTTTACCATTGTTTTCATGAGCTGTTGCCCTCGATTTTGGGGTTCGGGCGACTTGCATGGCCCGTAAGACCCGATACATTTGTTGAGAGTTATGAACAAAGACTCCGTGTTTTCGTCTTTTACGACCGTTTTCATGGGTTATTGCCCACAATTTTGAGGTTTCATGGCGATTTACATTCTGTAAGACCCGGTACATGTTTGAGAGTTATGACCAAACCTCGTCTTTTTCGTGTTTTATGACCGTTTAATGAGGTATTGCCCTTAGTTTTGGGGCTCCAAGGGCGATTTTCATGGCGCGTAAGACCCGATACATTTTTAAGAGATATGACCAGAAACTCATTGTTTTATCGTTTTAAGGCCGTTTTCATGAGCTATTGCCCATAGTTTGGGGGTATTAGGGAGACTTGGATGGCTCGTAAGACTCGATAAATGTTTGAGAGATATGACCAAAAAATCGTCGTTTTTGTGTTGACGACCGTTTTTTGTGTCCTAGGGATATTTACAATGACCAAAAGACCACAACGAAAAACTATTGTTTTCTCGTTTTTATAGCCGTTTTCATGAGCTTTTGCCGATAGTTTTGGGGCTCCAGGGCGATTTTCATGGCCCGTAAGACCCGATACATGTTTGAGAGAAATGACCAAAAACTCATTGTTTTCTCGTTTTAAGGTCGTTTTCATGAGCTATTGCCCATATTTTTGGGGTACCAGGGCGACTTGGATGGCCCGTAAGACTCCATACATGTTTGATAGATACGACCAAAACTCGTCGTTTTTGTGTTTGACAGCCTTTTTTGCGTTCAAGGGAGATTTACAATTACCACCAGACCCGATACATGTGTGCGAGTTACAACAAAAAACTCATTGTTTTCTCGTTTTATAGCCGTTTTCATGAGCTATTGCCCACAGTTTTGGGGTACCAGGGCGACTTGGATGGCCCGTAAGACTCCATACATGTTTGATAGATATGACCAAAAACTTGTCGTTTTTGTGTTTGGCGACCGTTTTTGGCATTCAAGGGAGATTTACAATGACCACTAGACCCGATACACGTTTCCGAGTTACAGCGAAGTACTCATTGTTTTCTCGTTTTATAGCCGTTTTCATGAGCTTATTGCCCACAGTTTGGGGTACCGCGGCGATTTACAACGACCGTAAAACCCATACATGGTTGATAGTTATGACCAAAAACTTGTCGTTTTCGCATTTTAACATTGTTTTCCATGAGCTGTTGCCCTCGATTTTGGGGTTCCAGGGCGACTTGCATGGCCCGTAAGACCCGATACATTTGTTGAGAGTTATGAACAAAAACTCCGCGTTTTCGTCTTTTATGACTGTTTTCATGGGTTATTGCCCACGGTTTTGAGGTTTCATGGCGATTTACATTTATGTAAGACCTGGTACATGTTTGATAGTTATGACCAAAATCATCGTTTTCTCATTTAACCACTGTTTCCTTGATCTATTGCCCACGGTTTTGGTGTTCCAGGGCGATTTGCAAGGCCCGTAAGACACGTTACATTTTTTGAGAGTTATGCACAAAAACTCCGTGTTTTCGTCTTTTACGACCGTTTTCATGGGTTATTGCCCACAATTTTGAGGTTTCATGGCGATTTACATTCTGTAAGAACCGGTACATGTTTGAGAGTTATGACCAAAACCTCGTCTTTTTCGTGTTTTATGACCGTTTTAATGAGCTATTGCCCTTAGTTTGGGGGTATTAGGGAGACTTGGATGGCGCGTAGACCCGATACATGATTAAGAGATATGACCAGAAACTCATTGTTTTCTCGTTTTAAGGCCGTTTTCATGAGCTATTGCCCACAGTTTGGGGGTATTAGGGAGACTTGGATGGCTCGTAAGACTCGATAAATGTTTGAGAGATATGACCAAAAACTCGTCGTTTTTGTGTGTGACGACCGTTTTTGGTGTCCTAGGGAGATTTACAATGACCACAAGACCACAACGAAAAACTAATTGTTTTTCTGTGTTTTATAGCCGTTTTCATGAGCTATTGCCCATAGTTTTGGGGCTCCAGGGCGATTTTCATGGCCCGTAAGACCCGATACATGTTTGAGAGATATGACCAAAAAACTCATTGTTTTCTCGTTTTAAGGTCGTTTTCATGATCTATTGCCCATATTTTGGGGTACCAGGGCGACTTGGATGGCCCGTAAGACTCCATACATGTTGATAGATATGACCAAAAACTCGTCGTTTTGTGTTTGACAGCCGTTTTTGGGCCTTCAAGGGATATTTACAATTACCACCAGACCCGATACATGTGTGGCGAGTTACAACAAAAACTCATTGTTTTCTCGTTTTAATAGCCGTTTTCATGAGCTATTGCCCACAGTTTTGGGGTACCAGGGCGACTTGGATGGCCCGTAAGACTCCATACATGTTTGATAGATATGACCAAAAACTTGTCGTTTTTGTTTTTGCGACCGTTTTTGGCATTCAAGGGAGATTTACAATGACACTAGACCCGATACACGTTTCCGAGTTACAAGCGAAGTACTCATTGTTTTCTCGTTTTATAGCCGTTTTCATGAGCTATTGCCCACAGTTTTGGGGTAACCGCGGCGATTTACAACGACCGTAAAAACCCATACATGTTTGATAGTTATGACCAAAAACTTGTCGTTTTCGCATTTTAACCATTGTTTTCATGAGCTGTTGCCCTCGATTTTGGGGTTCCGGGCGACTTGCATGGCCCGTAAGACCCGATACATTTGTTGAGAGTTATGAACAAAAACTCCGCGTTTTCGTCTTTTATGACTGTTTTCATGGGTTATTGCCCACGGTTTTGAGGTTTCATGGCGATTTACATTATGTAAGACCTGGTACATGTTTGATAGTTATGACCAAAAAATCATCGTTTTCTCATTTTACCACTGTTTCCTTGAGCTATTGCCACGGTTTTGGTGTTCCAGGGCGATTTGCAAGGCCCGTAAGACACGTTACATTTTTTTGAGAGTTATGCAAAAAAACTCCGTGTTTTCGTCTTTTACGACCGTTTTCATGGGTTTATTGCCCACAATTTTGAGGTTTCATGGCGATTTTACATTCTGTAAGACCCGGTACATCTTTGAGAGTTATGACCAAAACCTCGTCTTTTTCGTGTTTTATGACCGTTTTAATGAGCTATTGCCGTAGTTTTGGGGGTATTAGGGAGATTTGGATGGCTCGTAAGACCCGATACATGATTAAGAGATATGACCAGAAACTCATTGTTTTCTCGTTTTAAGGCCGTTTTTCATGAGCTATTGCCCACAGTTTGGGGGTATTAGGGAGACTTGGATGGCTCGTAAGACTCGATAAATGTTTGAGAGATATGACCAAAACTCGTCGTTTTTGTGTTTGACCGACCGTTTTTGGTGTCCTAGGGAGATTTACAATGACCACAAGACCACAACGAAAAACTAATTGTTTCTTGTTTTTATAGCCGTTTTCATGAGCTATTGCCCATAGTTTTGGGGCTCCAGGGCGATTTTCATGGCCCGTAAGACCCGATACATGTTTGAGAGATATGACCAAAAACTCATTGTCTTTCTTCTCGTTTTAAGGTCGTTTTCATGAGCTATTGCCCATATTTTTGGGGATACCAGGGCGACTTGGATGGCCCGTAAGACTCCATACATGTTTGATAGATATGACCAAAAACTCGTCGTTTTTTGTGTTTGACAGCCGTTTTTGGCGTTCAAGGGAGATTTACATTACCACCAGACCCGATACATGTGTGCGAGTTACAACAAAAAACTCATTGTTTTCTCGTTTTATAGCCGTTT